>ML812132.1:141007-165914 GCA_009831015.1 Picea engelmannii
CCTCCTAGTCTCCTATATATACCAAGGAGACATTTTCATTTTGAATCATCTTGTACTTGAACATTTAAGTGGGGTAAAAGGAGGTTGCCCCATCGAAGAGGCTTATTATCTGAAATTATATCTTTTTCAAGGCGTTGAGTACTCTTTCTGAGGTTTTTATATGCTATATTGATGTTTGGTTCTTAACAGGACAACACTAAATATCCTTTTTTGAATGATCGAAGGTTCACTTGGCAATCAAAGACCACTTTGGAATGTTTTTTGGACACTTCATTTTGTTGCAAAGAGGAGCGTTGATCCTCTTCTAGGGATTTGAGATTGAGTAATCATTTCTCCATCAGAGTTGTGTCAAGCAAGAGCTCAATTGCAGTGCGTATTGTGTGTATTTCACATTCTATGGGGAGGACAGCTCTGTAAACCAGATGAAATGGTGTGAAGTCGGTATCAATTTTTATTATGGTGCAATATGCCCATAATGATGAAAATAACATGTGACGCTAATTAGTTTTGTGTCTATCCATAGTGCGTTGTAGCATGGTTTTAAGGAATTTGTTGATAGCTTCAACTTTCCTGTTCAATTATGGATAGTATGGTGAAGAGAAATCATGAGTTAACCTTAGCTTGGCAGATAACTCAGTGAACACTTCATTTTTGAAATGCTTACCATGGTCATACACCAACTGGAGGGGAAATTCAAAATGGGTAATGAGATGGTTGAAGAAGAAGCAAACTGTAGTGTCTGCCATATTGTTGAATGTTGGCATGGCTTCCGCCCATTTGGTGAAGTAGTCGAAAATGGCTACGATATATTTTTTTCCATTGTGGGATGGGGTGTTTCAAGTCATGAAATCAATACCCCATTTGCAAAAGAGGCTTTTCGTAATGACTAGATGGAGGGGATCAGGTGGTGCTCTGGCTTTATGTGCATATAGTTGAAATTTGTCACAATGCTTGATGACATGGATGCAGTCATAAAACAAGGTGGGCCAAAAGTAACCAGCCTGAACCACTTGATGTGTTTTGGACATACCAGAGAGGTGACCCCTACATGCGCCACTATGTTAGTCATTTAGGATGTTTTATTCCTCTTCTATAGTGTGGCAACGATGGAGAATGGTGCCTACCCCCTGCAATAGAGGACATATCCTATGAGGAGGTAGCAGGAAGTTTGATGACGAATGTGTCGACAATTGTCTTAAGAGAGATGAGGGACAAATTTATGCATATGGAGATATACGAGAATGATTCTATACTATGGGTCATCGGATGAAATCAAGAATAAGTGTTCATTCAGGAAGTTTTCGTTGGCAGGGGTGTCAGTTGAGTTTGATGGGAAGTCTGCGAGGACGAGGGATTTCTTTCTCTTGGGAGTTGTGAACTCTAGATCATATTCTTGGAGAATGATGATCTAGCGGAAAAAAATTCCATTGATCTAACATCGACTGAGCAAGTATTGCATTGGGTTCAAATCTATCACGACCTTGGTAGTTCAAAGAAAGATATAGTGGCACAATTTTTGGATTGTAAGGACAACAATCAGGGCTAACTTCTCTTTGTGATTGTACTTCAGAGGTGGCCCAGAGAGGTTTTTACTTATGTAGTAAATGAAATGCTCACACTGGTCATTTCCTACTTGAACTAGCACTCCTGCAACGGATACCTATGAGGTGGACAGATACAAGATATAATCCCTATCAAAGTTTAGGGGACTGATTAGGGGTGATTAATTGAGTGCTTTAAGGGAGTCAAAAGGAGCTTGGGTATGTTGATCCCAATGGAAAGGGATATCACGCCATAGTAAGTGAAAGAATTTGTAGGTGTGGATTGCATAGTTGGGGATGAAACATCATAGGAAATTATCCTTTCCTTGGAGGCTTTGAAGTTGACACAAATTCTTTAGGGTAGGAATCTCATTAATTTCTTGGACTTTTAGGGGGTCCACAATGATTCTTTGTTGGGAAACGATGAAACCCAACATGCATCCAGATGTATGTTGCACTTGTATTTTCCACCATAGCTTGTGAAAGCGTGTTATTAGATGTTATGAGGATAGAATTACATAATTGAGTGAAATTATCATAATTATTTCACAAGGAAATAATTATTTTGTCACAATTTCATAATTATGAAATAAGAATTATTTCATAATTGAGAATAAACTCATAATTGAAAAGAAAGTTCATAGTAAGTTGGAAAAAGCTCATAATTGAGCATGGAACTTGAGCAAAAATCTCATAATAAAGAAAAAGTTCATAATAGGTTGGAAAAAGCTCATAATTAAGCATGAAACTTGTACATGACTTGTAATTGCTTAGTTCACATGTCATCAAGCCTATATATGACCTGTAATTTCTTAGTTCACATGTCATCAAGCCTATATATGACCTGTAATTGCTTAGTTCACATGATATCAAGCTTTCCATGAATTGTATCCACATATCCATGACTTGTATCCACCTAATTCACATGTCATGGAGCATATGTCCAATCTCTTATAAAACACTATAAGAAGAGGACAAATCAAGGAGATGGGGAGAAGAGTTATGAGGGTGTTTATGTTGTTGGAATAGAGAGAGAAACTCAAGAGGCTAAGGAAGAGAATTGAGAGCATGGAAATAAGAGGAAAGCATCAACATTCAAGGTATGAGTTTGATGTATTTCTCTTATATTCATTAATGGATCATTGGTTTTCCTCCAGATTATTTGTGTTTAATGCATAAGTAATTTAGATATAATCTTATAAAAAATAGATCTAGATAGATATAGTATATTTGACTGTCCTAACACTAGAAAAATAGTAGATCGGTAGTTGTTTGTTTCCTTGTGTGCAAGAAGCATATCGTAGGAGTTGGAGTTGGATCTCAAGAACTACATCAGTTGAATACATGAGCACAACCATTGGTCGAAAGGTATGTTCAACACCCTTCTTAGTTAAAAGGAAATGAATCTAAGTAGATCTAAGGAAAACCATTAGAAGTATAGACCCCTCTTATGTCTAGGATCAAGAGCGGATCCTAGGGAAATATTGTTTTTCATTTAGTGATATATCTGTGAGAATTTGTCTCATAACAAATTGGCAACTCCATTGACCACTTTGTTTTCTTCCTTGGCTCTCTTAAAGAGTTTTTCCTCTAAAAGAAGGTCACGACCTTTAGACACAATTATGTAACTTTGGGTGCATAATTTGAAGGAATTGGCTACATATTTGGATTCCTATTGAAAAATTAACCAATTTAAATAAAAATAAATAAAAACAGATCAGTGTCTGGAAAGAAAAGTTATCGCTGATTCAAAATCAACTATGTTGCATATTTTCCATGACATTTGTGTGGATTGTTTGGATAATCTCTTTTGACAGAGAATTCAGATTTCATCCAGACCAAATCCATTAGAAAGAGGATTTTCGGGGATTTCTTTTGATTTATTATATCATATGTTTCTGGTAAATATAAAGTGCAGTACAATCCCTGTAAATTTTTGCTCTCAAAGTCTAGATCTCCATTAGATTTTATTTTTTTTCAAGTTTTGGGTGTGATCTCTGTAGTGACATTAGAGTGGGTTGATCCAGCCTCATTCCCAATATCCTACAAGCCCTTTTTATTGTTTCTTATTTTTGGTTTTCCTTTTGCATTTGTATTTCTTGCATAGATAAAAAAAATTGTTACATTTCAATAGGAAAAATATCAAAAAGACATTTAAAATAAAAATAAAAATTGTTGCATGTTAGATTTTCTTTTGAAGCATTAGTGTAGAAGTGCATTAGAAGCATTGGTTGGTTTCATATCTGGTTTGATTGATTGGTTGTGTGAGGACTTATTTCTGAACTTGGAAAAGAAAAATAAAACCTCTCTCCCTTCTGTAGCTAGAGTTCATTGAAAAGAAAGAAATTGCATCATCATTATTGCATTGCTTGGTTGGGTCAAGAGTCATCACATCATTAAAGTGTCATCCATTACCTTTGGACCTAAGTAACAACCACTAAAAAGAAGCACTTAAACTAAAATTAATTAGACATTTTCCTTTGATGGCAAACCAACACTAGATAGGTTGAGGGCCTTGCATTAGGATTGGAGAGTAAACTCTCCAAGTCCACAAAACTCAACCTAGAAGTCATTAAAGAGGATGAAAACCCATTCTTAGAACCAGTGTTTCGGGAAGCTCCTCTAACACAGAATTCAAGCACAAGGTTGCATTGGGGAAATTAGGGAGATTACCCCTCTCTGCTTGTTTGGTGTTTGTGGTACCACTTCAATCGTTACGTATACGGGGATTCTGTTGGTTAACACCTTCAAAGATTTAGGCTTAGACACCCTGCCCTTACGTGTGGTAGGACTTACGACTTATCACCTGGCCATTGATTGTTAGGTGGTAGCCTTAGTGACCTTTCCTAGGAATCCACATAGGTGACTGAATGTGGGATGTGTCTGTAGTACCTGGGGCAGACGTTTTTTCATGGTCTCAGTGCCCTCGGAGAGTGCCCACCTTAATATAGGGTACTTGCATTGGTCGGGTTTGTTTCGCGTAGATCATTGTAACTTATCCTCACACCTTTGCTAACTAATCTTGTGAGGGACTTGACCCCCCCCCATAGGGTTGGTTTTCAAAAGGTCCCTGAGCCAATTGGTTTTCTTATTGTTTTCCTAGATTTGATTAGGGGTGTTCTCTTTGAATATGAGTCTAGGTTGGCCATAGGTTTATTTGTGTTTGTGAGTAACATAGCTTATGCACCATGGCTCAATTATTGCACCAGCCCCATTGATTACAAGGACTTGATCCTATTACGGAGGTGCAACCACCTCTAAAGCGGCATGACATAAGTGAAAAATACTTCAAAGGGTCTTATATTTGGTTTGAAGAGACTGATTTGGTTGAAGTAGAGGTGGTATATTAACTTCCTCCACCAAATTTCAATCCACCTTTAATTGATCCAAATGCCCCTTTACTTCTCCAAGTAAAGGAAGGTTTTAGTGATCCTTTCTCTTTGTTTGTTCATCCTCCCACCATGTCTAGAACCAATGTTTAGTCTAGTGTAGTTGAGCCTACGATCCCATCCCTAAGTGGGATAGGGGGGAATTCCCTAGGGGGAACCCTAGTAATGCCCACATTTCCACCCCTTAACTCCATTATACCTACATTGTCTATATCATTTCAGTTTGGTTCATTGATCTGGGGGACATCAGTTGTGGAATCATTTCCATCCTTTAGTATACCTATCATCCCTGTGCCCATTCCTTATGTATCCATGCCCACTTTCGAATTATTTTCCAGTGGGGAGGCTATCTTCAATTTCAGCATGGGAAGTGGAACTCCTTCCACCTCCCCCAATCCAATGAGTGTCCTGGAAGTATCAGTTGCAAGTTTACCTTTTGGATACAGTATGCCTAGTGGTTTTGGGACTATCCCTAGCCATTCTGTGGGTAGTAGTACATATGGCGGTTTTAACTTTCCTTGGGTTAGCACACCACACCCTGGGGATACGTCCATTGGGGACAATTTTTCACCATGGGAGGTTTTCCTTTTGTTTCAACATCCGGTCCTGGGGGTTTCTTCCCTAGGAATATCTTTGGGAACATCTTTCTTGGAGGGTCCACATTTCCCCCTGGGGGAATTTTTTGTTCTGGGAGCACTCATCCTCCTGGAGGTGCCACCATCCCATTAGGAACTCACTCTTCAAAATCTCCCCAACCCTCCAATAATACCAACATAGGGGGGCTGCAAGGTCCATTTGGGACAACAAATACTTCACCTCCCTCCCAGTCTTCATTTGCATCATTTCTTTTCCTCGCAATGCTCGATTTACCAGATTTTTCATGGTTAATGAATGACCCTATAGGCCATGACACCTCATGGACGACTATTCCATTTAAATTACCCTCAGACATTCCTAATTTTGATGGAAATTCAGGAGAGGACCCCTCTACACACATCATGACTTACCACTTGTGGTGTTCATCCAACTCGTTGATGGATGATAGTGTAAATTTGTGTCTTTTCTAGAGATCCTTGATCGCGGCCATTGTTAAATGGTACATTGAACTAAAAGGTGGTTCCTTTAGAAGCTTCAATGACCTAGCGATGGCGTTTTTAACACATTACCAATTTCCCATCAGGAATGGGATAGGAACTGATCTCTTGACTTCTCTGTGTTAAGACAATGTCACCCACATCTCTGATCATATTCATGAGTGGCATCAATGGTGTAGGATGATTAAGACTCAGATTCTGTATAAACTCCTTACAAAGTGGTTCACTAAGTCCCTCCTACCACCCATTGCCAGAGATGTAGCTATGGTCAGGGCCTCCACTGAGGAGCAAGCTATCGTGTGAGACCAACACTTAGACTTGATCTACTCATAGTCGGGTACTCTCTATGATATCAATCCAAATTTTCCTCGACCATCAATAGATACCAAGAATCCAAACCTGGGACCTCATGCCAATGGTGTGGTTGGTTTGGTTTACAGTGTGTTTATGAACCAGTTACTTGACCAAATGTGCCATATGTCGATTACATCACACCCATTGGATTCTAGCACTAGTGCTCAAACTACTACAATTCCCTCTCAGACCTTCGAGGTGTATTCTGTGCAGTCCACGCAACCAAAGAATCCTCAAAAACCTGGAGGAAAAAATAAATGAAACAAAAATAAAAATTCCAATTCTGAGAAAAGGATTGCCTCCACCCAAAACACCCAGGAGGGAGGCACTAAAGAGAAAAGGAAGAGTCATTTTCCCTACACGAGTTTTGGGGAAGACCATCCCACTCATTAGTGTCCTCAAAGGGATGAAGTCCACATATTTTTGGCACAATAGGAGGGGGCCTAGAAGCCTTTTGTATTAACCCATCCTTTCCCCCCTCGGCCTCAACACATGGTTTCCAAAAATCCTTCCCTTCTACTAGGGGGAATTGCAAGTACCCCTCACTAAGAGGGGTATTCCTCAAATTATTTTTCTCACAGTCAACTTGTCGACTCAAAAAAAGAACTATGGCATTCATGAGCCTTCTTATGCTTCCCTAGAAGAAGCCTCTTGATCCGAGCCTGGTGGCCCTCTCCATATAGAGAATCCATTTCCTGATGCACCGCTTCGCCCCCCGAAGTGCGTTCTTTAACATACGGTGCATAATCCCAACACACGGGCTTCCCACAACTACATTATTGTGGAAGACTTAGCCCAGGAACCTTGTGTCATGTATGTGCTCAAAGTTCTCCAAAGATTCCCCATGGGGTGGAAATCCTTTCTCTCGATCGTAAGCAGGGTTGATCCCTCAAAATTGAGTTGGATGACCTTTGATTCATCTCAGGTAACTCATAGGATCTCCCACCAAGTAGCCTTCCAGATTAAAGTGCGAACGATGGGTAAAAACATCTTCTGAACTATTGTTGATGAAGGAGGCTTGACTTTCATCATGTCTATTTCTTGTTGGGAATACCTTGGCTCTCCTAAGCTTGACATGTCTGCCACACTTCTGAAATTCGTCGATGGATAGATGTTCCAACCCCATGGAATAACCACTACCTTACCCATCAAGTTAGGTGGTAAGAATTTTTATGTCGTCGTGGAGGTCATCGATGCACTGCTTGAGTATAATTTGTTACTCAGGTGCACTTGGCTCTATCAGATGATCGTTGTTGTCTCATGAGTCTTTAGGGTCTTAAGTTTCCCTCACTAAAATAAATCATTACGATTGATCAGTTTGATTTCTTCACCCCAGACCTTGGATCCAATGAGGGGTATAATGTACCCTTTGTTGATGATACCATGTAGTCTTATTTTCACGTCGGTGTGGGGATGTTCAAATATCCTTCACTGATGGGAATTTTTCCCCTTCCCCCATCGTCTCCCACTACACACATTGCTCCTATAAACATGATTTCCTCATCTACCAGTGGATCTCTCTGGTGTTTTGATCCTTGGGTGGTACCTCACCTTGAGGATGTCGAGTCATACGGAGCATCCATGATTCTCATTTTTGTTGAGATTGTCGATCCAGAAATCCCATCAGCCTCCACTGATACTGGTCAACACCTCCATCTTCATATGGAGTGTGATCAACCTACCCCTCCCGTACAGGTTTTTGACTCTCCTTATTACAATGATTTCCTAGATACTAAGTTTCCTTTAGAAGAGGCCATCTTAGATGTCATGGCTTCCATAGAAAAACCCAAAGAATACAAGAATCATATAGAATCCATCCTCCCTATTTTAGAACTGATGAGATTTGACATGATGGGTCTTGATTTGAGACTAAGGGAATTTTTGGGACCCCTAGTGAAACCCCTAGTCTTGACCTTTTTCTGCCTCGGGTATCTTTTTCAGAACTTGCCACTAAATTATTTGCTTCCCCTTCCATCAAAGATTCACATTTTGTACCCCCTTCATGTCTTGATGGAGCCCATCAAGTAGCTTTCCTAGCTCACGAAACCACTCATGATAAGTATCTTCAACTATAGAAATCCGTTCCTATGTGACATGACCCCAGAATGGTAATCCATATGATGCCAACATTGGCTCATGAGTTCCTTGATTATGAAAAAGATCCTTAGCCTGATCCTAGAAATGGGATCTACTTCGCCTGAATCATTAAAAAGCATAGTGCCTTGTACATAGGTGTGTGGTGTGAGTGATTTTGTTTTGCATATCAAAAAAAAATCCAAAAATATTTTCTTGTTTGAGATTTCACTATGCATTTTGACCTTGGAATCTAGTTTACATGTCTTGAAAGGATTCTAAGGAAATTTTTACGAAGATAGTGACATCCACTACACTTGAGGTATATATTTCTAAACTAGCATATAGGGATAGGTTTTTCCTTGAATTTTCCACTTTGCATTATTAACCATTTGTACTGCCAGAGATATGCCTTAGGTTTGAACCCGTCTGATTGTGACGCTAGCCACTCCTTTTTCATGCCATTACTAGTTTGGTAGTGCCTACCCTTCATGGACACCCTAGTTATCACCCGAAATTCCATCAGTGCCCATGTTGTGATTTTCCCGTAGGCTCGGGAGCCCTCCTTTAGTCCCTCCATGACTCGAATATTGAGCCTCATTCTCCTCTCTTTGTCTTTATTATGGCCATATCCCGTGGGGGTTCTCGAAAAAAAAATTGTTTCTTAATGGTCACATAGTCATTTGTGGCTTGTTTCATGCCTCCCGCCACTATGTTTTTGTTTTCCTATACCCCACTTACCGCTGTGCAATAGCCTTAACCATACACCTCTTGCATTATTTGGCCTTCTCTTTGCATCTACCCACCCAGGGAGAGAACAACTGTTAAGAGTGGACCTCACTTAATGGTACTATTTTCATTCCTCATTTCTTAGGTTGGTTCCACGCACTTGGAACATAGGAGCATGTTATTAATCCACTCGTTCTCTCCTGACGAGTCTCCTTTAAGCTCTTTTCAGACTCTTTAAACATGAAAAGATTCTCAAGTGAGATTGTTTTCTTTCACACTCATTAAAAGGTTTGAAATGAAGACTATTCGGTATAATTTTAACCTTTTTTCGGGCCAGATGGACTACTTACAAAAAGGAATACTCTAGTCCACCTGGGCTAGAAGAGTTCTCCCTTGTATTGTTTTATACATTTTTGGGCTTGGGGGACTAAATTTATGAAAAAGAACACCGATATTACTAGTGTCATTATTTCATGCTCATTAAACCATGAAGCAGGTCGAGAATACTTGTGTCATTCTTTCATGCTCGTTAAACCATGAAGGAGACAAAAAATACAAAAAAATAATAAAAAAAAGAGTGGGGGTTTTTCACCATTGGTCTATTCTCAAAATGGTAGCGTCAGTCGAGTCTCCCTTGAACATGGTACCTATTTTATTCTTCATCATACAGTTGGGTTTTAGTTTTCCTAGGATTTGTTCCAGTGATATGAATCAAATATACTCCTACGGCCGGTTACTCTTCTAGTCATCATGGAGAGTGCTTCAATGCCTCTTACGTTGTTGCACTATATTAATCCAACTCTTGTGTATTTATTCCAATTCACCATTGTGTCGTGCTATATGTTCAAGGGAAGTTTAATCCTGAGTCGGCCATCTATTTTTTTGTTGAATTTCTGAGTCGTCCATCCCCGTGTCAATTGCACTTTGTGTTACTCTCTCTTCACATCATCTATCGGTGTCTATTTTGTGTCGATTGATGGGGGGTGCACTAAGGCCCTCATTCGATAGATATCTTCCTATCAAATTTAGCACATTATCTAGGAGAGGGATCTAGAAACTAGTAGGTACCTTGGAGCTTTCAGTCCTCAGTGGCAGGCCTCCTCGTGATTGACAGTGGGTTTTTATCCTTGACTCTTGATCGATTGAGTCTGTGAGTGTTCAACATCATATCATATATTCACACTCATTATATTTTACTAGGTACATTGGGGTCCATATTCCTCGTCAATGGGTCCTCCCGCATCTGTTAACGGTATACATCAATGACCAGTAATCATACGGCTTCTACCATGCTTGACATCAGCTCATCTATTCACATGATGTAGATTCAAGAACTTTGAGCACTACATGAGTTTATTTCATTAATTTGAGCACTTTGAGAACTACATGAGTTTATTTCAGTAATTTGAGCACTGCATTTGTAATATTAAGTAAACACTTCATAACAGAAATATTATTGCAGGAACTTGTAATATTTTGTTTTTATGCATTGTTCAAGTCGAATATCCATGGAAGATTACAAATCACTCAGGGATCTTCTTCCCTTGTAGTGCTCTTCAGTGAAAGAAAAAGGACTCCACATTGTTGGTTTCCTAATGGGAATGACCTGTAGGAGAAACACTTGGTCTATAATAGTGAATGCACAACACCATGAGGGTTGTAGGTTTAATATTTTTTTTTATCCATTCTAGCCATGGTTTTTCCCTCAAAACAATATGATTTCCTCTCATATTATCAACAATGAATCTTGAACTTCCATTAGATCTTATTGATTCAACTTCATGGAATTCTCTTGTGATTTAAAAGAATACCAATCATGGCTTCACACAAGTTCCTTCATAATCTAGAAAAGTAAAATATGAATTGGAAAATGGAAGAATGATCCACAAACGATGATGAATGAATATTTTCCCCAAGAATTTGCACAAGGCATACCTTTCTTACATGGAGAGTATGATCTTTCCAAGAAGCATGGGGAAAATGTAAAAAATATAAATCAAGACAATAGGGCATTGAACAAGGTGGTAGTAGTAAGGTAGCACCTCCAAAGGACAAGTATCAAGCTAAAATCACCTGGCATGCACTACATTTCATCTTCCCCTCTTGTGGTATCAAGGTCCCCTTATCACTTCTCAAGAAATAATTTTGGTGGATATTATATCATTATGCATTTCCTTTTATACATGCTTTTACATAACATAAGCATGCACTTGAAACATAACCACACCTTAATCCTAGCCCACTATCGAGCCTTGAGATTTGAACTCAAAATATTTGTGATGCATTTCACATTTTTAAAACATTATTTCATTTAACTTAACCCACATGGCTTAACTCTCATCACATAAACCACATCATATAAATAATACATGGTTTATCATAATATATTATAGAGGTAAAAATTAGGGTATTACAATACATATACTTGGAAGAGAGCCATCCAATTTTGCGTTTTCAATCCCCTCCCAAAGGATTCCTCCATAATGATGCATAAGGAGGGAGGGAGAGACAAAATAATGTTATGGAGATGTCGTGATCCTTTGATGAGGAGGATCATCTATAATTAATCAAAGGCACAATTCAAGGAATATCTATGAATGACTCCACCTAGCAAACACTGTGATTCAGACATAATAATAATAATAACTAAGGGACATAACGTAAGAACACAAATGTTCACCTTCATGAATAGTGAATGCATATAAGTATACCATCACAATTCATTGTCTCGATCAATCTCATATCTCATTCAATCATTATTCAATTATATAATTTATCCTTTGTATATTTCGACTATATTTCATTCCTAAGTTGAATATTTTTTCATATATGAACTATTGTTCATTAAATTCATATCAAAACCCCTTCTTAGACACTTACATTGATTTTGCACCTTGGCCTCATACATGTATCATACATTTTTTTCTAATTTTAGGTCTTTGACCACAAACTATCCCTTAGCCATTTTAATTTCATAAATTGTGTTGAAGAAAAAAATAATTCCAATACAAATGTGAAGACAAAAATCAAATTCCATTGAATATCCTAATAAAAGCAAAGAAAATAGAAAAGAACACATAATTTATATATTGGTTGTATAATTACTATTTTCACCATCAGGCATGGGTGGTTGTGAACTCAACTTCTCCCAATGGAGGAGTGGCCACGATTCATCACACCTAACTATCGTTTGCATGAACCATCCCAACCATACCCAAAGTGAAACAACAAAGAGGGGAACAAATCATTAAAAATACCTTAAAGAATCACATTGGGTGAGAACTTAATTAAAAGTAATAGTAGTCTAGAGGTGCATATTAAGGAAAAGGGTTTATAAGATACACAACCCTTCTGATAAGGTGTTCTTTTTCTTAAATAAAGAGCCAAAGGGGAGGAAAAGGTATGTTATCTTAAAGTTAAGATAAAGCCTAGAAAAATACCTCATTGTACAAAGAAATAATGAAATCAAAACAATGCTTAATTGTCCAGATAAGTACAAGAGGGTTTAAAAATGGATTTTAATAAAAAAAAGGAAGCTTTGTTTATATAGATTTTTTAACCTCGGGTTTGAGATTATTAAACTTGAAGGGACTATCCAAGAAAAAGACATTATCATCACTATTTGTTTAAATGACGAGAAAAATTACATCAATATCGATTTGGAAAATCATTATTAATTCTAAAGCCAAGTATGATTGAAAAAAAAAAAATTACTTTTGGCAAAAAGAAATATGAAATTAAGGTCTTATAACTAACAAATTGGCAATTATAAATTCATATCCCAATTCGATGTTACAACTATGTATAAAAAATTGTTCACTTAATTCTATGTTCAACTTGGATGGAAACTTTAAAAACCTTTATTTTAAACGTGAAAAAAAAAATGAAATTTTCACATAAGAAGAAGATAGCATTGTAAGACTTTACAGTAAATTCATTTTCATTGACCCCCTCATCAAAAGAGAAAAATAATGTGTTAGATGTGATCCTTCAACATAATCATAATTCAATACAAAAGATGCAATATGGCTAGGAAAATTTTGACAAGGTTGTCACTAATAAATATGATGAAATTTCTCGTATCAAGAATCATAGTCAAAACTTGATTGCACAAATTAAAGTTAAAAAATGGAAAGAAGACACAACAAGAAAAGATAGAGCAATCTACTAGTAAAGAAGTTCATATCAACAAAGAAACAATGACTAACCTAGTTGAAATATAGTTATCTTCATATCTCAAAGTAGAAATGATAGAGATATAAACCCTAGCAAATCCAAGTGTCTAGTAATAAAAATTCAATGATCAATAAAGTGACACAAGTGTATGAAAAAGATATAATACCAAAGGTGAATCAAGAAAATTTTAAAATTATGAGAAAGAAAGATCATGTTACACAGACATTTTATCGACATTTGAATCACAAGAGCTCACACTATAACCAATCAATGTACCAGCATCATTTTGAACAAAAGCAACATTTGACCTTTATTCCAAAGAAGATCAATTCTAATACAATTTGGTCTCAAAAAATAGTCATTATTGGCATAACAGTGCAAAAGGTTATATCCAAGAACCTGTTGACGGGCGTAAGTGACACATCGTCAACTGGAAGGTCAAATCCGCACCGGGGTTGTCTAAATAACCCAAGTTGTTTGGAGTGAGATGACCTGACGGGTTTAATGGCTCCGTTGGCCAAATAAAATGCTAAAATGATAAAAATAAAGAAAACTAATCTAAAAGAAACTACAATACTATGTACATGAATTTAAATTATTTACAAGTGTTAAAACAGAAACATGAGCATGTGATTGTGAACATAGTATTTACAATTTGCAAGTTTTGGTGGATGTCTTGCTAAATCAATGTTGTTTGCAATTGTTTATGAAGTAGATAAAGAAAGCACATATATTTTATATTTTTTGTTTAATAATTTAAAATCTAAGAATTCACACATACTGATAAGACATAATTTGAAACAAGAATAGGATAACAGTCAAAGCCAATTTAAATTGTTCCTATTTCATCAATAAATAAACTAATAACATAAATAAAATACGAGTAAAACTAACTTGAGATTAATCAACTATTGAGTTTATGTCTCTGTGCAATTCAAACTCATTGTTGTCTTGCCTGTGAGAAAAACCTATAGCAGGCTTGTGCTAACATTCCTAGAGTAAATTCAAAGGTATTTTTCAGAGCAAAGATATAAGAACAGAGTAATAAACATATAGATCTTGTGATCTTATAATGACGAACACTTATAGTAAGAGAAATTTAATATAAAGTATTCATGTAATACATCACTTAACATAAAGCGTAAATCAATGATATTTAAATGAAATAATGATCACAGATGTAATATATGAACAACAAATTACAGACATAATTTAAAGTGATGAATAAAATGAAACATCATATGTTGATAAGGCTAAAGTTGTATAACATATTAACATTCCATAATATAAAAGGAAAAATGTAATGAGAAAGCTCCATGTTGGTTTAAAGCGAAAGAGTGAAAAGCTTGTCCATATAGTCTTGAAAGTTACATGTTCATAATGCGTCCAAATCAAAGATGTCCTCACTAACAAGAGTGGACAGTATTTAAACTAATTCAGGATCCAAATGCTCATATCACACAGGATAGAGTTGAATCCCCCAAAATCAAGTAATATTACAAAAATAGTGAACTGGAAACCACTCATAAAAGAGTTGGTTTGTTCAAAATTAAACCAAAGTTTTATAAAACATAAAAAGGGAGAAACTACTGAACATTTGAGCATATAATTGAAAGTATTTGCTCCAAGCAATCAACAGCACAATCTTCCATTTCCTGAGAATAGCAAAACCAATTTGATATATTAGAAAAACAATTACTAATTACTAATTATTATTCAAAAGAGACTGGCTACAAAATCATAGATTATGTAGCTAGTCTTATTTTTGGCAAATAGAATCAAAATTCAAATCTACCTATTTCGACTTTGATAACAGAATCGAATGAAATCAAAACAAAATCATTTTACCATTAAAAATCATCCAAAGAGGGATCTGACGGTTCAGAGTTTATAATTTCTTTGAAACTGGTCATGTTCTTAATGATTATATTTCCATCCCTCTTGATTTGTTTACTCTCCCTCTATGTATGTTCCTTGAGATCAATGTTCTCTTGTTTCAACAGAGCGTTTTGAGCAGTCAAGGTTTTAATTCGGGCCTGTAAGAGAGGAACATTTGTATAGTAACAATCTACCCAATCGAGGCAGCTATCACAGTGTATCGAGGAGATGACATGTCGATGTGGGACACAGTCAACAAGGGGTGCTTCAATCTTACATGTGGCTTGTTCCAGATCATGCCCGATACTCGAAAATCCTTCTTTACCCTTAAGACACGGGGGTAAATTGGTCACAAAATCATATTGTTCAACATGGGTGATAACCTCCCTCCTAGAACATTGATTTTATGGGTCCTCATGCACCAATAAATCCTCTATCTCATGATATGAACACCAATAATTGATCTCGATCGGTGCGATCGAGCTCAGATGATTACCCTTTCGGTTTCTTAGTTTTCTATAGATCAGACGACCAGCATTCTTATTCTTGAAACTTAAATCTGTGCTCCATGGTTTCTTTCCTTTACGGACATTTTGGATAATAGGATTATCATCAATGTTTAAACTAGAATCATTCACAGGCACACGAGGATATTTTTCCTTTAATTCGACAATCACTTGTTCTGGAGATCTTCTAGGTGAAAACCTACATGGTAATCCTTTATCTAGAGGGGTTTCATTAACAACAGAAACTGGTCCGATAAATTATGGGCCCTCAAATTAATTAGCGAACTAGATTTCAGCTACTGGTATGTCCGAGTTAGGGTTTTCAGTTAAAAGAGGGTTGGCTATAGCATTGGCATGGGTGAATCCATTTCTTATCAGAAAGGTTACCCAAATTTCACCTATCTTCGACATGTGATAAACCAACAAGAGTTTAACGAGTCTGTGGTGAAACAAACTCGAATTGATACCTTATCGTTTGTAACGCTTGGACATTTTGTAAAGACTCGTCAATATGTAAAAGGGAATATCCAACTCAAACCCTATGAAATTCATAAGAAAACGGATATGGTACAGAAAAAACAGCCCGTATCATCCTTCACAGGTAACAAATTGCTTCAAAATTAAAAGTAGACTATGCCATCTAGGTTTTAATAGAGCGATAGGAATACCTTTTATACAGCAAGTGGTTTTACGAGAGGTCATAAATAAAATCCACTGGACCTCTTCTATTTTAGCGTTTTTAAACCACCTCTCGCCTTTTGATTGGAGCCCTGTCGCTTTTCTCACGAAATCCTCTGTCAATTCTAATTGTATGTCTCCAATCTTGGCTCTGAAGCCGTCGAAGGTTTGTGCAAAAGATTTGGCAACCTAGAGATTATAGCCCTTGAAATTCTTGAGGAATACATCCCACCCATGAGCCTTTAGATCATCAATAGCGTCATTATGGGATAGTAAAGCTTGGCATCCATTCGTCTCAATATGGACTACGGGTGCCATTACCACTGTGACAAGGATGCAATAGAAATCACTCGAGATAGTTTTAGGTTCCCAACGGACGAGCAACAGAAACAGGTTTGAGCAGAAAGTGAAGGCATGGAAATAGAAAAGTCTGGGGGCTATCATAACTCGGATAGGAGAGTTAGAGAGAACGAAAACCATAAGGTTCATAGAATTCCAAACCATCTCTCGCGATGAGTGCCAAAACCTACATAGTACAAAACCTTATGCGTATAATGAATAGCTTCATTAATGTTTTGGGCCAGCAAGGTAAGGAAAAAATGCAAGTATAGCATGATTGTACTCATTTGCATGAATGTTGATATGACACTTAAACTCATGAGAAGAATATCAACAGTTAACCAAGGTTCTTCATGCATCAAAAAAATTCAACAATGAACTATCGAACCATTGAATTCATAACAACCATAATAAAACAAAAATTTGATAATGGACTAATCAACCATTTCACAAGATTTGAATTTTAATCACATATGAGTGGCTTTTAAAATTATATTCCTATGGAAAACGATTATGAAAACGATCCAAGTTTTTATGTTTGAATTCATGCTTACAATCATGAATTAAAACTAAAACAAATAAAAATGAAAACAATAAAGATTCAATAAGGTAAGCTTTAATCCAATAATCGCTTCGAAACTCAGAAAAAAGCATTTACAAATCGGAGGTGATGGCATCTATAGAAAGGTGTAATCTCTTTCGATCATGTTAAGTATCAAGAATCATGTGTGGCTGCCAACAATGGTGATGTACTGGGTGAAGCAGTTATCTCTGCATCACCAGAAAATTCATGTCAGGGTGAATCAGATGAAATGAATTTTAGAAATAGTTAATAGTTGGTCAAGCATACTGATCATAACTCAGAAAATAACGCAATTTAGTATCATATGTATTTTTTTCTTAAAAAAAAATTCATCTGATATCTAACTTATATTACGAGTGTAGCGATTGTTTATGCAGTTGATTTCGATACTGTTGACAGAGCCATTTCTGCTTGCAAGCGTCCATAGCCTCGGCAGGGATGTCATTTGACCCACTCTAGTACCTCTATCCCATTCAAGAGTCATTCAACCATGATACGATACATCTTTTCATTTTGATCAAATTGAAAACAAATTTGCAGATCTTCTTAAACCCGGCATTGCTTCGCTGCCAACAGGCTTGTTCAGTACCCCAATGAAGTTGCCTTGGTATCATGCATGCATTTACCCACTACCAACAGACATGTTCAATGTCTCGGTGGGTTTACATACACTTCCCACACATTACCATTCTTTCAACCCTCTATAATTTGTTTATAGTTTGCAGAACTTAATGATATTCAAGAGGGCAGGGGGATACTAAAAATCTCGTAGTTTGGAATGAAAAAAATTGATCTTTCACCATTTACTCTTCTGTTTTGATGACCCTCATCATGACTTGGACACTTAGATTTCAGTTAGGAAATCATCTCGAGGATAGGAAGGTACAGTTGAGTTGTTTTTCTCAAAACAAGGACAACGTTAGAAGTTTATTAATGACAATCACATCTACTTGTAATTTCAATGAGAAACCGGAAACACTGATTTGAATAGAAACTCATTTTTGTTGATATGAGTTTTAGCACTTACTGCTCAGGTGCTTGGGAAGTTATCCACTGCTGCTAATGAATAAAAATTTTGATTCCCTTCCACAAATGAGATGGTAACTTAGACATAATTATTCATAAAACAAATCAAAACCAAGCAAAATGAAAAGAACCAAAATCAAAAACAGAAAAGGAAATTAAAAAAAATATTTACAAAAGAGTGAAACAGAAAACATCAGGTGAAATACCTCTTGAGAGTCTGGCCATTCACTAGGAAAGTGTCTGGTTGTCCCTCCAAATTATGCAGACGGAAAGAGTTGGGGCCCAATTTTTCAGAAATTACAAATGGTCCCGGCCACAGGTTTTGGAACTTGGTATGTTCCCCCTTCCCCTCATGAGTTTTATCCCACTTGAGAACCAGATCTCCTAGATCGAAATTCCTATCTGAAGAAGAATTTGAATCAAACAAACTTTTTACAATTTGTTGATGATGATCCAGTTTCTACTTTGCTTGGTTTCTTACCTCCTCTAGTTTTAACAAGGCATTAATTCGATTTTCTAGGGGAGGGCACTCCTCTTCTTGAAATTTCTGCAACAATTGCAAATAAGGGAGTAAAACATGTGGAGGAAGGATGAATTATCTTCTGTAAACGAGGAAGAAAGGGGAATTACCAACATAATCTTTTGGTGTTACCCTGTCAGCCTAGAGTGCATTATACAGTGCATTGTGTCAATTTTTGTGATTTTCTGAAACTGACCTTTTAATAATATTGATCAATTTTTTGTTTGTTGATTCTGCTAAGCCATTTCCTTGAGGGTAGTAGCTTGCGGAATACTTTAGTTTAATCCCTTTTTCTAGAGAAAAAACGTTCATATCAAGGGATAAAAATTAAGAGGTGTTATCAAAAGCCAAATATTCGGGAATGTCGAAACGAGTGATGATATGAGAGTTTAGGAAGGATACTACTTGATTTGTGTTCACCACTTTTAAAGGTATAGCTTCGGACCATCTAGTAAAATAATCCTTTGTTGTCAAGATATATTTGTGTTGTTGCGAAGAAGAGGGATTAATTGGTCCTATGATGTTAAGACCCCATTGCTGAAAAGGGGAATCTACAGTAACAAGTTGAAAAGGGACTACTGCCTTTTTTACCCTTTCAACAGCCTTTTGGCATATTATGCATTTACAACACAGTGCATGGGAATATTTAAACAAGGTAGGCCAATAGTATCCTACTCTTAATACTTTGTGAGCGGTGGTATCTCCACCAAAATGACCACCGGCTTCACCTGCATGAAGTTCATATAGCACTTTTTCTGACTCCTTTTCTAAACAACGCATAAGAACACCATCAAAGTTCTTTCAAAATAATACATAATTTATTAGCTGGAAAGATGTAGATTTAAGCCTAAGTGCTCTTTTGTTTTTAGGATCAAGATTGTGGGGAGCAGATCCATGTGTCAAATAAAATTGAATATTCTCATACCAAGAATTGGCAGTAACTTGTGCACAGTTGATCTGTTTTTCGTCAGGCTGATTCATTGTTGAGGTGTTTATTTGATTTCTTGTTCTTCAACCGAATCAACCACTAGCTTACACATGCCTTGACCTCTAACAATCTGTGCAGGGGTTATTTCAAGGTCATATTCCTGTAATGACGTCATCCAATTTGCCATATTTTCACCCAGTTCTTTTCATACTAACAGGTTTCTTAAAGCTGGGTAAGGAACGATAACCTTGGTTCTAGATTTCAACAAGTATGACCAGAAGTGTTTTACTGCTTTAAAAACAACATATTCATGTTGATATACTGTTGGGTAGTTAAGCTCTACTCGTTTAAAATCTGAGCTCATGAAGGCGATGGGTATCTCATTGCTTTCAGTGTTTTTCTGTGTTAACACAGCAGCGTAATATCGGTCAGAAGCAAAGGTATAAAGAGTGAAATCTTGAGAAAAATCGGGGCTCATCAAGGAAGGGGCTTCTATTATTGTTTTTCTAATTGAGTTGAAATCCTAACTTTCTTGTGGTCCACAATGGTACAAAACATCTTTTTTAATTAAATTTTGTAACAGTCTAACCATTTATGAGAAACTTGGGACAAACCTTCTTACGAAATTAATCTTTCCCAAAAAGGATTGCATGGATTTTTTGGAAGGAGGGGGGAGTTTAGCAATAGTTTGGGTTCTTTCAGGGTGAATAATCATTCCATCCTTAAATACTATAAACCCAAATAGTTTTCCTTTCTCTACTGCAAAGACCGATTTCTTAGGGTTGAGAGATATGTTGAACTTGCAACATCATTCCAGGACAGCCCTGAGGTGAGACAAGTGATCTTTCTTGTTTTTAGAGAAGACGGTGGCATCATCAAGGTAGACCACGACTGATTGGTTAATGAGGCCACGAAAAGAAATATCCATTGCTATCTGGAAAGTGGTGTTGGCGTTTATCAGTCCAAAATTCATTTTCCTGTAGGCATCAGTGCCCCATGGGGTGTGAAAGGTGGTTTTAAGCTGATCTGAGGGGGACATGAGGACCTGTTTGTATCCTAAAAAACCATCTAGCAGAGATATCCTTTCGTAACTAGACACTTGTTGTATGATTTGTTCCATTGGAGGAACAGGGTAGTTGTCGTTATCAGATGCTCGGTTTAAGTTCCTAAAATCGACACAGAGTCGAATTTCACCACTTTTCTTCCTTACAGGGACTAAATTAGACACCCATTGTGTGTGCCTAACTGGGAAAATTATCTTTACAGTTAGTAATTTATTAAGTTATTTTTTAACAGTGGGTTCCAATTTAGGATGCATCTTCCTCAATTTCTGTTGAAAACGCTGAGTCTACGGTTTCATGGGAATAACATGTTGTATGATGTTAGGGTCGAATGTTTTCAAGCCATCATATGTCCAGGCAAAAACTTCTTTAAATTCTTTAAATAACTTTATAAAAGTAGATATTTCTTTCTTGGAACATCCCTTTCCCAGATTAATATTTTGAGGATTGTCCTTTGTTCATAAATTAACCATCTAATAAATCAAAGAAGAACTGTTATTTTTTCAATTAACTGTCCCTCTGAATTTATCATGCAAGTCATAAAATTTCTCTAATCTAACGACAGATCTGGGAATATAGTTTACCAGCTCAGATGTTGATTCAGGAGATTGAGGATCAGATATTACCGTGAAATTATGGAGGTTCTCATCATGAGTGCCTTCATCAATGACCGCACCTTGGAAGGTGTCTTCTGTATGCAAGAAGTTGATAATTTGTTGGTCGTCATCGGATACTCTCTGATTTGTAATGTTATCTGAGATCGACGGTCTGAACAACAATTCAATTGAAAACATATTAGGGGAAATACCTTTAGCAGGCAATAGTTTAGAAGCAACATTGGCCAATAAATCAGCTTCTGAATTACTCAATCTAGAAATGGAATTTATGTTGAATGCTGAAAATTTATGCATTAAAATCCATACTTCTGTTTGGTAGCTTTTCAGATGTAGTGATAAGCAATGTATGGCATTTCTTACCTGCTTAACCATGATTTCCAAATCACCAAATACTATCAAATTCCACACGTCTGTATCCAAATCTTTCCTGAGAACTTGTAGAAGTGCTTTGTATTCGATCGTGTTATTGTTACATCCGAACTCTAACCGGCAAGCAATGAAAGTCTTATTACCAATCAGCACCTGTTCCTTCTTTGGATTTGGATCTGTCAAAGTATAAGGACCATATATGAGCATCGTCGGAAGTACTCGACATACTTGGCAGAGCTGATGCCTGAGTATAGGTTACAACTTCAGATTGTTGTGCAGGATCAATGATGGGAGAGACTTCGGTCATGAAATTACCAAAGAAGGTATTAATTCCCTCCGTTTCAAATGAATTAGCAGATGTAATGAAAGGTTCATTTGTGTCATTCAAATCGGTTACGGTATGCTTAATATAGTGTTCTCTGTTTATCCTGATTTTGTTGGTTGTCCATTTTTCAGGCAGCGACAAGTGAGACCAATCTGTGGCAAAGTAACTGTGCAATTACTCTGACCAATCCCTACTTAAAAACTAACCGTAAACTTCAAGGATATCCACAACGATAATATAAATTATCTAATGAACCTTAGGATTGGATGATAATCTAATCAGCACATTCTTAAGCTCACCAATAACTTTAATGTTAGTTCGATCTAGCTGAATGATTTTAAGATCAGAAGGTTTAACTTCTGCATTTATTTTTTGAAAAACAAATAGAGGCACCACGTTTCATGATGCATCGGAATCGACCATGCAATTATGTACATTCTGATTAAAAATTTCAAAGGTTAACAAAAAGGCGGGACATTTTTTCGAGCATTAATAGCAGAATTCTATTGATTTTTAGTTGATGTTCCTAAAACAGTTTTATCTACATTTGCTACAATTTTTTCTACTAAGTCCCTTTTATCTGGAAGTTGAGATGTCATTTTAGCTGGGACATTTTTCGCTGCATTTGAATCAACTTTCGCTGATTTTTTGCTGCTAGGATCATTCTTTTTGTTGTTTTCAGTGATACTTTGAAGCATTTTCTGCAAAATAAGGGGAAATTTCAGCAGCTCAAAAACAGAAATATTAGCCCTCGATTTTTTTAGATCTTCAATTAAATCATATTCTAAAACTGGGGCTGCCAAGCTTTGTTTAATTTCAGTCTGTTTTGACTGTTTCAAAAACATATTTTTATTCACCTCAGAAGGGGGTTTGTTTTGTGTTTTGCTTCTTGTGTTGTAAGGGTGGACAGTTTCGAAGTTTGCTTGGAAAATACTATCCGACAAGTGAACAAAAATAGGAAGAGATGAATCCTCCTCTTCTAGTACCTCCTCTTCAATTGTATCATCGGGATTTTCCAGAGGAACATAAGCAGAATTATCATGTGATTCTAAGATGGTTTGCAAAGCATACTGTAAACTTTCTAAATTTAGACCTTATGTGGTCGCGTTTGGCTAGTTAGGAGGAAAAGGTTTTTTGAAAGAAGGTTTAAAACTTCCTTTGCTTGTGGATGCCTCCTCAGCTAATCTCTTCAAGTCAATGACCTGATTGGACAATTTTTGGAAATATTTCTTCAAGCTTTCTAAATCTAAATTTTCTTGTTGATTCTTAAGTTGAGGTGGCCTAGTGAGAATTTATATTTTCTTCTTAGAAGATGAGGTTGTTTCAGCGTTACTACTAAGATTGTATTTTAAGCTTAATATATCCTTTTCAATTTGGCTCGCCTCCTCAAAGGCTTCTAACAACATGTTCTTTTTATACTTTTTGACCCATATGGCTATGTTATTGTGCAAGGCTTTAGCATAATATGCAACAATTAGACTTTCTGCAGGCATCGAATCTGTAGGGATTTTTTTGTTTAACATCAAAAATCTTTGGTTAAAGTATTTCACTTTTTCCTTAGGATTCATTTTTAAGTTGGAGAGTTCCATAACCAAGACTTCCAGAGATTTATTGTCTCCGAATTTTTCCAAGAAAAAAGTTTCAA
This sequence comes from Picea engelmannii, assembly GCA_009831015.1. NCBI lineage: Eukaryota > Viridiplantae > Streptophyta > Pinopsida > Pinales > Pinaceae > Picea > Picea engelmannii. The sequence goes on from ML812132.1 coordinate 164,839, forward strand.
ACTTATCCCAAGAGACGAAGGTTTGGGGTTGTTGAGCAAAATACCATGTGGAGGCATTTCCCTCAAATGTATAAGGAAATAATCTGCATACTGCATCCTTGTGTTCAACACTTCAGACTCTAATGGCCAACATAAAAATTTTGGTGTGATCCTCAACGGATTGCTTTGAATCTGGGTCAAATTTGGGAAGCCATTTCTCCGGATGTTTCGGTAATGGGTGTTGGGGTTCGGGTACAGCCATGGCATCCTGATCAAGCTAAGGTCTGGCAGGATTGTTTTGGTTTTCCATGGGAGTTGTTGGTGTCGAAGGCTGAGATGGTTCTGATGAAGAACTGCCTTCGTTTGCAGATTCTCCTCCTGAAGAGGATGGAGAAGAATCAGGTGGATTGGTGGTATTTCCACCTAAAGGGTTTTGGAGTAGACCAGTGCCTTGAAGTTGTTCTTGGATATCCGATAAATCAATGGGTTCATTAAGTGGCCTACCAGGTTGTCTGATACGAGCTAAGGCACTATGCATTCTTATGAGTGACTGACGAGCAATTTCTTGAACGTCGGCCCCTTGAGGAACTGGTGTGACCGGTTCAACAGGAATATCGGGGTTATTGATTGAAGTAGTTGTTGTTTCAAGTGTAACATTATTGTCTGAGCGACTAAGCGATACGAAAGGAGAGAGAGTGTGTGGAGGAGTCTTGCAACCTCCACGTGTCATCAATTAAATCTAGGCCCTCCTTCTAGCGCCATTTGTTGACGGGCATAAGTGACACACCGTCAACTGGAAGGTCAAATCCGCATTGGGGTTGTCTAAATAACCCAAGCCATTTGGAGTGAGATGAACTAACGGGTTTAATGGCTCCGTTGGCCGACTAAAATCCTAAAATGATAAAAAGAAAGAAAACTAATCTAAAAAAACTACGATACTATGTACATGAATTTTGTTCGACAACACAGGTATTCCAACAGAAGACGAACACCTTCAGTAACCACTCACATAACCAGATCAAATATCAACACACCGATGTTTTCACGTGGTAAAACCCCTACGGGGAAACATCCACGGCCCCAGCCAACGCGGCCAC
>ML812133.1:2804-34194 GCA_009831015.1 Picea engelmannii
CCTTATTTTAGGGCTAACCCACTTCTAACCACTTGTCCACTTAGTAATTTCTCCATTAACTTTATTATTTAAATAATTTCTTTTGTATCCTCTTTGACTTATAATACACTCATCACTTCACTTTATTATTTAAATAATTTCTTCTTTGCAAACAGTTTGACTACTTTGACCTTTTGGGGCTTCTAGATGACTCATGAGGGTTCTCCAACTTCACATGGCCATAAATCTCTAACCGTGATGAGTTATGTGACGTTTCACATACCACTGGAAATGACATGACATGTACTATCCATATAGAATAGTCTTTCCTGAAAATATATCAAAACTCATACCATTATCCATCAAACAAACTTGGGTGTAACCCACTTTCTTTATTTTAGGGTTAATCCACTTCTAACCACTTGTCCACTTAGTAATTTCTCCATTAACTTTATTATTTAGATATTTATTTTGTATCCACTTTGACTTATAGTACACTCATCACTTCACTTTATTATTTACCTTCTAAAATCTCCTAAACCACTTTCCTTATTTTAGGGCTAACCCACTTCTAACCACTTGTCCACTTAGTAATTTCTCCATTAAATTTATTATTTAAATAATTTCTTTTGTATCCTCTTTGACTTATAGTACACTCATCACTTCACTTTATTATTTAAATAATTTTTTCTTTGCAAACACTCTGACTACTTTGACCTTTTGGGGCTTCTAGATGATTCATGAGGGTTCTCCAACTTAACATGGCCATAACTCTCTAACCGTGAGGAGTTATGTGTTCCACATACCACTGGAAATGGCATGACATGTAATATACATATAGAATAGGCTTTCCTAAAAATATATCAAAACTCATACCATTATCCATCGTGGCAAGAAAACTGCGATAGAAAAGTGCGGGAGGAAAAGTGTGGCAGGAAAAGTGCGGCAGGGAAAGTGCAGGAGGAAAAGTGTGGCAAGAAAAGTGCGGCAGAAAAAGTGTGGCAGGAAAATTGCAGCAAAAAAAGTGCGGCAAGAAAAGTGTGGTAGAAAAAGTGCGGTAGGAAAATCGTGGCAAGAAAAGTGCGTCAGAAAAACCACGGCAGCAGAACACTACAAGAATAAAAAGGTATGGTTTTCATATGTGTAGTGTTGAATTTATGAATCAAGTTGAGGGTTTTCCTTGTAAATATGTTGGATGCCCTCTTGGGAGTTTATGACTTGCTGTAGAGTTGATCTAAGGCAGATCTACTGAATTTTAGTATTGGTTCATGTTTAAGGGCTTTTGGTTGAGGTATGTTGCTGAAGTTATTGGTATCAGAGCAGGGTTCCTTCAGAAATTAGCTTAACCACTGAAAGGTAGATCATGGAGAGAAACAACATGTACAAAAATGGAATACCACAGTTTGATGGACAAAAGTATTCATTTTGGAGTAGAAGGATGAAAACATATATACAAGCACATGGATTTGAAATTTGGCAATCAGTTGTAGATGGATACAAAGAACCAACAGTTCCACCGACAAATGAAAGAGCAATAAAACTCAGGAAAAATAATTCCAAAGCCACAAATGCACTTCTGAATGGTCTTTGTGAATCAGTATACACCAAAGTTATACATTGTAAATCCGCTAAATATATTTGGGACAATATTCAAAATATTTATGAAGGAGATTCAAAATTCAAAGCAACAAATCTTCAAACTTACAGAGGTTAGTTCAAACAACTAAATATGAAGGAAGATGAGAATATTTCAGCCTACTTCTTATGAGTCGATGAAACAGTAAATGCAATCATAGGATTGGGAGAAGAATTTAAAGAATTTGTAATTGTTCAAAAGGTACTAAGATCTCTTCCTATGAAATTTGATCCTAAGATATCAACACTAGAAGAAAGAGCAGATCTAGACTCAATAAGCATGGAAAAACAACATGGAATCTTCACAGCATATGAAATGAGAACTGAACAGGAAAATCCAAATATAAAAGAAGCAACTTTCAAAGCATCCAAAAGGTCAAAGCAAAAGGGAAAGGAAAAAGAAAAAAAAAACATAGCAACAACAGTGACATCTCGGAAGATGATAAATAAATGACCAACTTTGTCAGAAGATTGAACAAGGGAACCAACAACATATACAAAGGTAAGTTTCCATTGATTTTTTTTAATTGTGATGATATTGGTCATTTTTATAACAAATGTCCTCATAAGAAAAATAAGAGGAATGATGAAGATTACTCAAATAACAAACAAACATATAAAGGAAAAATAACCACAAAGAAAGATTTCAAGAAAAGCTTATGCACCAAACAAGACACCTCCTCATCAGATGAAGATGAAGTTAGTGACAATGAGACATAAAGAGTTCTATTCATGGAAGTAGAAGACTCTGATAAAGAAGACACCAAATAAGAATATGAAGAGGCATAAGTTGACTACCGAGAAGAATTGTTGTGTGCCATAGAAGTTATAAGAAGAGAAAAGAATAAAAACAAGAAGCTACAAGCAAAACTAGACAAGAAACAAGACACTCATGAACTAGAACAAATGATCACAAATTTGAAGGTTCAAATAGAAGAAGATACAATAATTGAAGAAGCACTCAAAGAACGTCTGGAAGAAAGAGACATGATCATTGGAAATTTGGAAGCAGATATTGTCACATTAAGAAAGGATCTTCAAAAAAAACTTATGCATAACAACTCAAAAGTTTTGGATGACATTATCAGTAGTCAAAAGCCTCATCATGATAAGTCTGGACTTGGATACAATAAAAATGAAAAGGGATCAAGCTCCAAAACAACATAACAAGAAACATATCCAAAGAGCTATGCAGAAACAATCAAAGGGGATATGATGACCTACAAGGAAGATTGCAGGGACACTCCTCCACCGAGAAGATTCAGATTTCAGAATCAACGACCAACATAGACAAATAGGCATCAAGAAGAAGAAGGATTCATAAGAGTAACTCCTTTCATAATATATTCAACTCCTAGGTATCAAACTATATTTTTTGGTTTATGTTATGCATGCAATAAGTTTGGACATAAAGCCGTAAATTGCAGAGATGACAGCAAGAACATAAACAACTTTGAAAGTCATACACAAAAGGGGTATCCAAGAAGTCCTAGTGAAACACAGAGAAGAAGTTACAACATGTTTGAATCATTGAACACTGAAGTGGAATGATACAAGTGTAACAACTTTGGACACATGTCCAAATATTACAAAATGACAACCCCTCCTAGAGAACCACAACAGAACAACAAAAGTCACAGACAAGAACTACATAAGAGGACATGTATAAGAAATCAAAATTAGTATAGCAATGAAGAATGCACACTTAGTCTACAATCTAAGTAGAAGAAACATGGTTGGTATGTTGACAGTGGTTGTTCAAAACACATGACATGTGATAAAGACAGGGTTCTTACATTAAGAAAGGAAAGAGATGGATCGGTTTCCTTCGAAAATGATGATTCAACTAAAATCATTGGAAAAGGGACAATCAGAATTGGAAAAAAGAATACCAAGGAAGAAAATGTTCTACTAGTAGAAGATATGAAACATAATCTTTTAAGTGTAATTCAAATGGGTGACCAAGGTCATAAAATTACTTTTGATTCACAGAAGTGCGAGATAAGAAAAGAAGGTTCAGGAAAATTGATTGCAACAGCTGCAAGAACTTCAAGCAACATATATGTACTAAGTGAAATTGGAAATGAAAAGTGTTTTCTAGGGAAGGAAGATGAAGGCTGGCTATGGCACAAAAGAATGGGTCACGTACACTTTGAAAACCTTGTCAAAGGCAACAAAAAGGAAGTCGTTAGGGAAATTCCCCAGATCATGAAACCAACCAACACTTTATGAAAACATTGTCAACAAGGAAAGTAAAGAAGACCAGGTTCAAATCAAAGGAATACTCAACGACAAGACCACTGGAAACTGTGCATACAGATCTAGTTGGACCAACTACAACAAAGGGTTTAAAAGGTGATAAATAATTTATGTTATTAGCTGATGATTACACAAGAATGAATGCAGTTTGCTTTCTCAGAAATAAGTCAGAATATTTTGAAAACTTCAAGGTCTACAAGGAAATGGTTGAAAATGAAATGGATTAAAAAATCAAATGTTTGAGATCTGATGATTGAGGAGAGTTCACTTCAAAGGAATTTATGGACTACTGAAGAGACATAGAATAAAAAGGCAATTCTCTGTTGCTAGGACACCTCAACATAATGGATTTATTGAAAGAAAGAACACGACAGTACAAGAATTGGCTCGAACAATGCTAATGGATTCCAAATTGATAGATATTTTTTGGAAACATGCAATGCATACAAAAATTCACATTCAAAACAAAGTAATTCTCAGAAACAACACTGAAAAAACTCCCTACGAGCTATGGAAAGGAAGAACAACAAATGTGAAGCACTTTAGAGTATTTGGAAGCAAATTCTACATCAAAAGAGAAGATGAAAGAATGGGAAATTTTGACTCTCGTGTGGAAAAATGAGTACTTGTTGGTTACTCAAGTATAAGAAAAGAATACAAGTGTTACAATATGAGGTTGAACAAATTTGTGGAAAGCATCAATGTAACAATTGATGAAACAAGTCGATGATAATTAAAGGAAGAAGAAAATGAATCAATGGACCAACTTTACGAAGAAGAAGCAGAAGATGAAGAAGAAGTAGAAGGAGAAGATGAAGAGGATCAAATAGAAGTAAAAGAGAAAGTTCAACAAGTGCCTCAAAATACACCTAGAAAATGAGTACAAAAGAATCATTCTTTAGATCAGATTATCGTAATCAAAGATGCATGAGTTGAGACTAGAAGAAGAATCTGTTTGCCAAAACAAATGCACCTAGCACTCTCATCTACGATTGAACCAAACAGTTTTGAAGAGTCCAACAAGGATGAATTATGGAATAAGGCCATGGATGAAGAATTGGATCAAATAGAGAAGAATGAGACTTGGGAATTGGTTCCAATACCAAAGAATACAAATGTGATTAGCACAAAGTGGGTATTCAGAAATAAATTAAATGAATATGGAAAGGTTACAAGGAACAAAGCCAGATTGGTATGTAAAGTATACACATAGGTTGAAGGAATCGACTTTGAAGAGAAATTTTCCCCAGTTGCCAGAATGGAAGCAATCTGATTGCTTTTAGCTTATGCATGCTCCAAGAATATTAAAGTGTATCAGATGGACGTGAAATCAACTTTTCTGAATGGGGAACTTGAAGAAGAAGTCTACATAGAACAACCAGAAGGATTTTAGTTGTCAAAGAATGCAGATTATGTGTGTAAATTGAAGAAGGCTGTGTATGTTCTAAAACAAGCTCCCAGAGCATGGTACTCTAGACTGAATAAATATCTACAACAAGCAGGGTTTAGAAAAGGAAGTGCATACATCAATATCTACATCAAGGTAACTCAAGATATTATTTTATTAATTGAAGTTTATGTTGATGATATTATTTTTGGAAGTACTGATGACAGTTTAAGACAAAATTTTGCAAAGAATATGCAAAATTAATTTGAAATATCATTACTTGGAGAACTATCCTTCTTTCCGGGTCTTCACATACATCAAAGAAACCGAGGAATTTTTATTTATCAAACGAAGTATATCAGAGAAATGCTAAAGAGGTTCGGAATGGAAGATTGGAAACTAGTTATCACTCATATGCAAACCAATTGCAATTTGTTAAAAGATGATGATTCAAAGTCTACAGACTAGAAGAAATACAAGTCAATGATTGGTATCTTATTATATGTGACTACATCCAGACCAGATGTAATGATGGCAGTTGGACATGTGGCACGATTTCAAGTAGCACTAAAGGAATCACATGTATTAGCAGTGAAGAGGATTTTTACATATCCCAAAGGAACATAAGAGTTTGGATTATGGTATCCAAAAGGAAAGGATCTATCACTTATTGCCTACACATATGTAGATTGGGCAGGTGGCACTAATGACCAACGAAGCACCAGTGGAACAACGTTCTACTTGGGTGAGTGTTTAGTATCAGGACTAAGAAAGAAACAATCATCAATATCCTTATCTACAACTGAATCATAGTATATTGCAACAACAACATGTTGTACACAGGTTCTATGGATTAAACAAAATATGACAGATATACAGGTTGAGTATGATGAGCCCATTCCAATCTATTGTGATAATACAAGTGCCATCAATATCTCAAAGAACCTGATGATGCACTCCAATATGATGCACATTCCAATCAAATATCAGTTTATATGGGACCAGGTTGCAGAGAAGAACACCAGAGTTGAGTATGTGGGCACAAAAGAACAAGTGGCAGACATATTTACAAAACTACTTCCACGAGAATCCTTTGAGTATCTTCGCCAAAGACTCGAAGTGATTTCTACTCCAAAATGAATGCTTATCGTATATGTCTTACATTTACACGAGGAAGCACCATAAACATGATAGCTCAGGTTGGGAGATCAGTTTCAAGAAGAGTTCAGTCAGGGGGAGTATCCCCAAGGACAGTTCAATTAGGGGGAGTAGCCCTCGATGGAAAGATACCTTTGCCATTGATGACAAAGGGGGAGAGATTTATCAGATGCAGAGCACATAGGAATGGTTCCAAGGGGAGATATGGTCACAGGGGGAGCATGAGTGACATGACTTCAGTATTGCATCAGAGTGTTTCCTTCAATGCCAAAGGGGGATATTTTTGATTAATTGGGTTGCTTGTCATTGATGTCAACCCTTGAAGAAAGTCCGGTAGCGAATTCCAGTAGCACAATGGTTTGGATAATGGACCCAAGTTTGTTTGATGGATAATGGTATGAGTTTTGATATATTTTTAGGAAATACTATTCTAGATCGATAGTACATGTCATGCCATTTCCAGTGGTATGTGGAACGTCACATACCTACTCACGGTTAGAGAGTTATGACCATGTGAAGTTGGAGAACCCTCGTGAGTCATCTAGAAGCCCCAAAAGGTCAAAGTAGTCAAAGCGTTTGCAAAGAAGAAATTATTTAAATAATAAAGTGAAGTGATGAGTGTACTATAAGTTAAAGATGATACAAAAGAAATTATTTAAATAATAAAGTTAATGGAGAAATTACTAAGTGGACAAGTGGTTAGAAGTGGGTTATCCCTAAAATAAGGAAAGTGGTTTAAGAGATTTTAGAAGGTAAATAATAAAGTGAAGTGATGAGTGTACTATAAGTCAAATTGGATACAAAATAAATTATTTAAATAATAAGATTAATGGAGAAATTACTAAGTGGACAAGTGGTTAGAAGTAGGTTAACCCTAAAATAAGGAAAGTGGGTTAAGATGGTTAAAAGGTAACCCCTTAAGGAAGATACAAGAAAGTATAAATAAGAGGCAAGGCTCTCTCATTTGATTCAGAGTCAAAATCTACCTCTGACCTAGAATCTTTCAGCTTGGCCACCAGTGACTACTTGGAGCAACATTCTTTGATGTTGTTCCAAGGGATTTTATGGTATTCACACCATTTTCTTATGTCCTTCTTTGACTTCTCATTACCCTTCTTGGGTTGTGGCTTGGACCGACTGTCCTAAGAGTTGCCATCTTTGCCCTATCCCTTGTTTTGTGGGTTTGGGCTACCTTTGTTTTGCTTCGATTGTGAGGAGTTTGCAGATCCAAAACCTCACCTCTTATGCTTAAATTTCTGCTTGATCTTGACAACATATCTATACGCCACACCTAATGGTGCAATGTCTAGAAACTCCATTTCTATTTGAATGTATCTATGCAGACAAGCATGGTATTTGAACACCATATTTCATTCAGAGTATTTGATACCCAATTTGGTGCGCAAGGTATGGAAAATATTGGTGAAATATAGTAATGTCTGGTCCCTTTCCTGACGCAACATGGTCCATCTTATGTACTAGTCCTCATATCATCCAACAGGGTAGTACTATTCTTTAATGGCATCCATGACGGAATCCCATGTGGGGAAGACCACAAATATTGTAGATTCCTCTATGGCCCTTTTCTCTGAGTAAATATCCCACCAGTCCTTAACATGTGGGATGACCTTGAGGAATGCAAAAGTAATCTTTTCCCTGTTGAAAAAAATGTGGACCGAAAAATACCCTTCAAGAAGATTCAACCATTTATCTACAACATCCACATCTATCAGTCCTTCAAATAATGGAATATAAAAATTTACCTGTACCTTGAAGGGGGTTTCATGGCTGCTTGATGAAGATGAATCTCCTATGGGAAGCCATCGAAATATCTATGCAAAGTTGTCCATCATTTTGTTCCTTTGTCGCAAAAGGGCTTCCTTGAGCAACATTTTAAAAGGATATCCTGCTCCATCATCTTTCTTCTCATCCCCCATTGGTTTTTGTCATTCTCGACATGTCCGATATTTCAAAGGATTGACTGGTTCGAGTCCCAAACTCTTGTATCCAGATCTAATTATGGACATGCATGAAGAAAAAAAAATGAAGAGCAGACCGCTCTCATACCCCTGATCCAAATTTATGAGTAGAATCAAAAGGAATAATAGACTGAATACAATGACACAGAGATATGGAGAACAATAAAAAATATCTAGTGAACAATAAATTATATTGAATAAATAAAATAGGTTGAAACTGCAAAACTGTAGAACTGAAAACAACTGGCTCGAATGGTGGTATCTATATCTGAGAAGAGATGTGGTTGCTACACACATCCGTCTGAGAAGAATGACTACAATGAGGCTCCAGAGGCCTTTTTAACATTACTCATGAATTCCAAAACCCTTGACATCCAAAAACCTAACCCTAGGAGATGAAACACCAAAATTTATGTGGGTCTCAATGGGTAAGTTGGTACCTCAACTTCCTATGTCATAACTTTTGCATATGACCTCTATTTTAGGCACATGATAGCCCGTTGCAAAGGTATTTTAAAGAAGTACATATTATGCTGTAAAAATATGAATTCGTCTACAATTTGACTGTGGCAAGCCAAAAAAATGGTGTTTAGGGCCCCAAAACGACCCTGGAAGTACAGAAAGATGTACTAACATGATAACTTCCAAAATAAGCGAGTTGGATTAGGTGGGAGGCCACCAATCTCCACCTGGAAGTTGTGTAGGGCTTCAGACAACCCTGAAAGTGTAGAACCCACAATTACAAAGAATTACATAAGAACGTGATGAACTAACAACTGTCAAGAGGAGCTAGTTGGAATAGGTGGGTGGTCACCAATATCCACCTGGATCAGGTACTTAGTTCAAATCCTTTTAGTTGATAGTAAACTATACAAAAAATTATTAATAATTTTTTTTTCAAAAATAATTTAGGTGGAGACATAAGAATAACCCTATATGTTGAAATAAAAGAAATGACCAATTAATTTGAAACTTGAAACTATGATAAAATAAAATGAGAAGTTTAGAAATACTAGAAGTGGTCTACATCAATTGGGATAAAGAAGGATATTAAAAATGATAAATTTTTCTTCTAAGTATTATGAAAAATTAAAATAGGTTACATTAAATGGGATAAAGAGGAAGTTTAAAAATGATTTCCCTCTCGATGCTTAATATATATGTAGTTAAGATGAATTTACGATACTTACTAACTAAGATCAAGTTATGCAAGATATTTCTAATTACTATGAGAATTTATAAAGCACTAAGTGTTATAGTTATATTATAAGAAACTAGTTTCTAACATCATTATTGCAAAGAACTTCTTTATTGTAAGAATGAGCTTATTTGTTAGAGCAACACCCATTTGAAAATGAAGTTAGAGGTAACCATGAAGAATGATATTAATGTTTTCTTATTAAATTATTGATCCAAAATGGATCTAGGAAGGCCTAAAAATCAAAGTTCTCGGAATCAGATGAAACCAACGCCATTGCGTCAGGCTCTTCACGTCGATTCCGACCATATAATGTTTTCCAAAAATGGACACCATATACGAAAGTTATCGCGTTCTGGATGATTTCCCAAACATGCAAAAAAGTCAACTCGTCAAAGTCAATAGGCCGTACTGTTGACGTCAACAATACGTCAGCATGAAATCATGATGACGTCAATAGAGACACATGGCATCACAAAGAGGTGACATGTGTCACTCATTTTTGGTATTTTTGGGGGTTGATGTGGACCAATAAAAAATTGACACGTGGCATTGTATGGATTCAACACGTGGCACTTTACGGACGCTGACGTGGCCCAATGATAGGCCAACATGTGGCAGTATGGATGTTGACATGGTTGTATGGATGCTAACATGGTAACTAACTAGATAGGTGACTTGGCAGTATGTATGCTGATGTGGCAAGCTCGGGGTACGACACATGGTTGTACAACTGTGATGTGGCAGACTGACAGAATGATGAATGTGCGTTCATTGTGTCGGTGATTGGACTGTACAGTCCAATGATAGGGTGAAATGTGGCCTAATCAGAGGGAACCATGTGGCACCCCATATTTAGCCAATGTTGCCTGGGTAAAATTTGTTACCTCCCGGGAATCGAACACCCGACCTATCCTCTCGCCGAAGTTTTCGAAACAAAACCTAATCGACATCCCTACACATATTTCTTGTTATACAAATGGAAATATTTAAATTTAAGTTGTGATATGGCATAATTTTGGGGATAGGCCCCAGTCGATGGGGGACTATCCCACAACCAGGGCTACGAACTAAGAGCCAAGCCGGATTTTGGGCGCGAGGGAGGTTAGCACTTGCACACATGGCCACAGGCACATGACCTGGACCAGAAATTTAGGGTGCCAATGCTTAACCGTGTGGCCACATGGACCATTCCCATATGACCAGGGGCCCGAAAGAAAGGGGTTTTGCCCAATATTTGGCAAGTTTTGTGTTTTTAAACTATAATATATGGATTTTTATGATTTTTTATGCTGATTTTGGGAGATTTTTGCCCAAAACTGAGGATCTTGAGCCCTTTTTGAGGCCAAATATTGGGAGGAAGTTGGGATAGGATCCCCAACTCAAGATACATATAAAACAAAGGTTTTTGACAGTCCAGGAGGTCCATATTATTAGAATGATGATGAGTTTGTGAAGCTTGAAGCCATTTTTATGCAGGGAAGGCATTGAGGAAGCGAACTTTGGAGGCCAATTCCGGGAGCTACGCTCAACCTTTTTTAGTGTCGTCGGTTGTGTTGGATTCTTGAGGTCGATCAGAACACAACCATACTAGCATGTAATATTTTTTATGCAATTTTGATGTACTTTTGAAGCATTGAAGATTAATAAGAAATCCTCCCCCATTGAGACAAAGGCCCAGAGACGTAGGCAATCTTGCTAAACTCTGTTAACAACCTTGATGTTATGTTTTGTTGTTATATATGCTTACTTTCGGATCTGCATTCTTTATGATGGATGAAATATTCTCTCATTAACTTCTTCTTCTTTCCTTAATTCCTAAATGGTAATTGAAAACATGCTTAAAACTCAACCAAGTATTTAAGGATCATTTTCGGGTCAAGTGGTATCAAAGCAGATTGACAGTTGGTTGTTTGAGTTTGCATGACTACCAGGGAAAATCTAGGTCATGGTGAAGGCGATCTTGTAGAAGGTGTTATAGCAATATTTTCCTCACCCTATGCAAACTTGCATAGAGGGCCTTTTCCCATTTCCCTATGTAGACTTGAAGTCCTCTTTTTGCAAATCCTAGAGATAAAAACATTATTTTTCCACATATACACACCCTATCTATTATACAACATGCATATACATAGGTTGCACCACTACAACCTGTGTACATCGGGTTTTGTGCCCAAAATTAAAAAATGGTGTTAGGTTTCCATGTCACGTCACGAGATCCATGATCCTTGACCTTCCATATACTATAAATGTTCTTAATCGGCCCTTCAGATTCACTTGAAGGATATAAATGGGCCAAATCCGAGCTATGGAAAAGAGGAGATGAATTCAACTTTGAGAGAAAAGTTACTCTGGATAAATTATTCACTTCATATTGAGTCTGCATCCCTTTTTCCTTTTAAGTCTGAACACATTGTTCAGCCCCCAAGCTCTTCCCTACTTGATTGAGAACCTCATTGTCTCTCTTATATGAGCTTGCCTTTGGTGGAGGATTGAAGTAGTGGGGGCCCAACTAGAAGGGACTTAGCTTCTCGGTTCCAAACTATGCCAACACAAAAGTTTGTAATTCATTCACTTTTGTTGATTACAATTTAATAGAAATGCTCTTTTTTCGTCCGATTAATATCTTGAAAATATTTGAATTGTTATTCCATGTGAATATGTTTTATGAATGTTGATGGATTAAGCTATTGAATGTGATAACATTATATATTATCACCATATTCTTGTGTTTCTTGGTTGTTGAGGACAATTTGTAGGCATATTGCTTTGAGTCAAGTGCTCAACGGTGGACTTCATCGAACGTCTGGACGAGGTAGGATTTTTCTATTGTCTTGCTAGCATATTTCTCTATATAGCATACCTAAGATTAGAGTTGATTTCTGCTATCATTTCTATCTGTTGTGGTTTACCCCTAGCCATAGAGATATTTTCCTCGTAATAGAATTGGTGACCATACCGGGGAGAGAATCTTCTTCGGGATTTGGAGTGTTTTTCTCCTTTGATTTCTCTCATTTATATTGAGCTTCTTGTCATATGACTGATTCACAACCTCTATTCATTCTGAGTCTGTGTTTCATAGCCTTCTCCTTAGCCTGGCTGTGTTTTAACACATATACGCAAGTTTTTACCTAGCAGTCGCGTACATAAGCGTATTGTCCTTCTGCAAGAGGCGTATATACGCACTTTTCCCCTGAACAACCACGTACATCACCCTTTGTTTCTTGGTTGCTAGGTTTGATGGTTGTTGGGTAGGGTTTGATGATCACTGAGTCTTCTTGGGTCTCTGTTATGACTGTTAAGTGTTTGTGGAATGATAGAAAACCTTTCTTTGGTTGAATTTTCGGGCGGTGCCTTTATCATCATCCTTTTCATTTGATTGTCCTTGCATCTTGGGTTGGGTGTTTGTTTCTTGATATCCTACTTGGTTGTCTTTGTTTACATACAATAGAATTTTTATATCAAGTTGTTGTTCAGTCCTTGCATTTTCACTCTTTTATATTGAAAATAAAAAAATATTAGGCATTTTTGCATTGATGGCATTTTATCTTTTGGGTCCTTATCATTGATCTTAGTACATGTAAATAAAGATTACATCTTATTTGGAATTGCAAAATTAAATTGAGAATTTCATTTTGAAAAGCATATCATTTATTGAGAATTGAAATCAGGACATTGCATTGTATTCATATTCATTTATTTTACTTGCTAAGTCATAACATAATTAGTTTCACGACCACACCTTTTTGAGTAAGCAAGGCCACTAAAAGTAACGCTGATAATTTAAAATTGATTACTAACGATTTTATTTTCTAGGGTTCACAAACAAGCTTAGGATTCAAAGCCTTGGAATAGGATTTTGTGAGTAATTTCTCCAAGGCTATTAAATCAACATATGTGTCTGACTAAGGGAGTGGTGAAATCCATTGTATAATTGGTGACGTCAAGAGGATCCACTTACACCAAAGTTAAACATGAGGTCATGTGAGGTTGGTTGAAGAGATATATCCCCGATACCTTCTTAGTGTCAGATATATTTATTGGGATCTATTCGTATATGGGGATCTTGCTAGTACCTTTACCTCTGTGAGAGGCAACGCTTTCTAATTTTTGGGCTTTGTTACCCTTCCCATACAGTGGACTTGACTTACGACTGTTCACCTACGCATCAGTTATATCGTGTTTGCTTAGTTGCTTGACATAGGTACCACATAGGTTACTTGCAGGGGTTATTATGAAGTTACCCTGGGTCAGATAAGGGTCAAACAACACACAACCTTTATGGAGGATTACCACTCCGGGGGGATCTGACCGACTGGTTTTTAAGCCTGCGAGGGCCATTATAACTGATTCAGATACCTATGATATTTAGCAGGGAGTCTCAGGCCCCTCTTGGGTGAGGCATACCTACTTTAGGGAGGGAGGCCCCTTTCAACCACTTTATCCTGTTTGTGTGCATATTGGCCTTTTTTATTTTATTTTGGTGTGCTCTTTGATTACTAGTTGGCCTTAGGATTTGTTTTGTATATCGAGTCTTGAGTCATCATGGAGACATACTAGTCTTTTCCTTATAAAATGATTAAAGTTATCAAATGTGGTATACACACCTCCACTTATCATACTTTTGATCATACAAGGATGATTTCTGAATTGAGTCAGAAATATACTGGGATTCCTTCGACTACCATACCTACTATAGTTAATAGTACCCCTTCGACACCTTCAACCACAATGGTTGTAGTCTCAGAGGTGCCTATCATCACCTCTGCCCGTCCTATAGTGAATAATCAACCTATAGCCATGAACCATTTTGTGTCTCTTTGTCACTCACTGGGCTATAATCTTCAGTCCATCCCTATGGCCTCTAGTCATTTTCCTTATGGCATGCCAAATTTCACTTCACAATTTTCAGCCTCCATACCAACAGCTGGTCCGAATACTAGTATTGGACTCGGGGGCACAACGCCTCCACATACTCCTTTCTTGTTTTGTGGTACCCATGTCCTGCAAACGACTCCTATAGTTGGAGGCTTTCCTCATTTAAACCTTGGGTCTAATCCTCTTCCTAATGCTTCTGGATGGTGTAACCAACCTGGAGGACAAGCTATTGCTTATGGTCCATATTTTACACCCACCTCCTTTGTACCAATTCTAACCAACACGTTTGGCATGACGAATCCATTTTTATACTCCGAAGTCACACCCGAGGGAGGTCAGTTTCATACCATGGGAAACCCCCAACTTGGAGCCACTCTTGCTGGGGGAAGTTTTTACAACCCTCATTAGAACATTCCTACTGGAATGGTGCCCAACCAACACCTCATGAATCAATTTGGAGGAGGGTCTTACAATCCCAGACAAGGCCATGGTGCTTACCAGAACCATGGATGGGTTGCGATTCCCCAACAACAATATTTCCAGGGAGCTTGGGGCTATATGTCGCAACCCCGTATCCCTTTTTTGGCCACACTCAATCTGCCAGGCTTGGCTAAATTAATGAATGACCTCATGTTTCATGATATGACATGGCCCCCCGTCCCCACTAAGCTTCCTTCAGATATTCCAAAATTCGAGGGTAAAACTTGTGAGGATATTGGTGATCACGTTACCACTTTTCACCTTTGGTGCTCTTCGAATCCCTTAACGATGATTCTATTCGGTTAATATTGCTTCAATGCACCCTCATGGGGGTTTCCAAAAAATGGTATATCAAGCTACCTAGGGGAGCATACATAAATTTTAATCAGATGGTTTTAGTCTTCCTCAACCACTTCCAATTTTCGGTTTGTTACGATGTTGGCATAGAAATTTTGTCGACCTTTCGTTAGGACAAGGCCACTCATATCTCGGATCACATTCAAGAGTGGCGTAGACGGAAGAGGTTGATTAAGGCCTACATACCCCCAAAATTCCTACTAGAGTGGTTCCTTAAGTCTCTCCTGCCTTATATTTCTAAGGATGTTTCTACATTAAGGGTTACATATGAGGAAGAAGCGATTTTTAAAGCCCAACAGTTAGATCTTATATATGCTCAGTCTGGTATGTTATACAATATTCTTCTAGACGCACCGAGGTCAAACTATGACCCTAGACAAAAGCCCGTGCCTCATGCCAATGGCATTGTAGGTTCCACCAATGTGCAATCCGCAGACTCGGTGACAATCCATTTGAAAGAGTTGTCTCTAAACCAGTCTGTAGGAGGGCTAGGTTCATCTGTGTCCTCCAATCCCACTCAGTCGACCGATGTACATTATGTGTAATATTTGACTAGCCTGAATGGTAGCCAACAACCAGGAGGGAATAAAAATAAATGACGTAAAAATAATCATAAGGGTGGGAAGAATAATAATAAACCCATGGACAATGGTAATAATGAGAAGTTGAATAATAATGTTGGTGAGGGCAAGAAATAAAGGAGGAAGGTGAAGTTTCCCTGTAATCTTTGTACAGATGATCACCTTACCAATTTATGCCCCAAAATTTCAGAATCTCTGAGGATTTTATCTCTATCGCCCACCGTGCTGACTAATCCCTTTCCACAGAACCAACACATGGCCTCGAGCTCCTCGAATGCCGGAAATGTGGTGAGTGAGAGTCAAAATCCAATGATGCAAGATGATGACCATTTATGCATCAATATGGTTAAATATGAGGTTAATGTAACCACTCGGTCTTGCAATTACAGTTCTCCACAGACTGTACATGGTCTAGAGTCTCCCCCTCCTCCGGAGACACCCTTACAGATATAAAAACCAAATCCCCTGACTTGTATTATGAAAGGAGTACTCAAGCGCTCTACCCACAATCCTAATGCTAGAGCCACCCATAATTACTCTATTGTTTAGGAACTGGGTCAAACCCCTTGTGCGATGTCGGCTCTGGAGGTACTCCAGACGTGTCCTTCATAGAGGAATGCCTTGCTATCTGCGTTAGGAGATCTAGACCCTTGTGGCTCAAAATTTATCAAGTTTAATGTCACATATTTGAATCCTTGCTTGCCTTACCATGTGGCATTCAAAATACACGTCAGTTACTCGAAGTATACCATCAAACGTACTTTTGTTGATGAAGGTGTTGCAAAATGTGTGATGTCCCTAGTCTGTTGGAAAGCCCTTGGCTCTCCAACCCTTTCTCAGTCTCCGACCATGTTGAATTCTTTTGATAGTCATTCCTTTCGCCCTCATGGTATTCTTCCTACCTTTCCGTTCTAGTTAGGTGGGAATACAGTAGAGGTGGATGTCGAGGTAGTTGATGTGCCCCTTGAATATAACTTCTTACTAGGACACAATTGGACTTATGCTATGACTGTAATCATATCATCCATCTTCTGTACTCTTTGTTTTCCTCACGATGGGAAGATCATGATGATCGACCACTTGTCCTTTGCATACACTAGCCCCAATGCATCTGTTGGACCGTCGATCCCCGTGATCGACAATTCTCAGCCAAAAACTGAGAATATCAGTGTCAGAATGTATTCATCCCTTATGGGTACCTTCAACTTCATGGCACAAGTTCACCATATATACGCCATGTCCAGTAGGACCGTTTCGTCATAGAGGTCCATTCCTTTCCGCACTTCCCATTTTAACAATCCTTGGACCCTACCTTCCTCGACGACGTCTTGTGAAGTTCAATTACATTCTGGAATGGCCATGTCACTATCGACAGTAGAGATTGCGTATCAAGTTGTTCCTGACTCTTCTACCGATCTAGATCCTGTCACCTCGCAGACGGACGAGGAGGATCCTGTCCTGGAGCCCATGTGGGCCACTTCATCGTCTTTTTCACGTGACTACCTCGATGAGATTTTTCCTTCGGATGAATCTATCATTGAGGCCATGAATGGTTCCGACAGACCTTGGGATGATATGCATCATCACTCTTATTTCTTGCCAGAGATTTCCAGAATCGAGCAAGATGATTTTAGATCTACTTTGAGCGAGATAGTCGGTCACGCCATAGTTCCACTTGATACGCACAACATTTATGCCAAAGGAAACATGGAGAGTATCGATCCTACCGTCATGAACAATATCTCTCGTACTCATGGCAAGGTTGAAAATGTATACATTAGTGTAGATTGTTCGCCAGAATAAATTCTGATCTACAATGAACTCTTCAAGGAATTCCAAGATGTATTCACTTGGTCATATGAAGAGATGTCAAGAATCGACCCTTGAATTTCCAAACATGAGATTAAAAATTACCCAGATGCTAAGCTTGTTCAACAACATCTTAGAATTGTCAATCCCAGGGAGGCCCCTAATATTAAGGTAGAGGTAGAAAAATTGCTTAATGTTGGCTTTATCTACCCGGTTCCTTTGACTGAATGGGTATCCAATCCCATTCCTGTGAATAAAAGGTAAGGAACCATCCACGTATGCATGGATTTTAGTGACCTGAATAAATCCTATCCTAAAGACAACTTCCAGACACCCTTCATCGATCAGATTCTCAACGAGTGTGTGGGAAGAAAAGTTTTTCTTTCATGGATGAATTTTGAGGGTATAACCAAATTCATATTAAACTTGAGGACCAACATAGGATGACATTTATTTTCTCTTGGGGTAATTTTTCATACTGGAAGATGCCTTTTGGCCTTAAAAACACCGGAGCAACCTTCCAACGAGCTTTGACCTTCGCATTTCATGATATCAAACATATATTCGAAGCCTATCTCGACGATCTTGCTGTTCACTCCCATAAGAGAGTGGATAAACCTAAGCACCTTCGGCTAGACTTTGAAAGATGTCACCATTATCGCATCTGGTTGAACCCTCATAAATGCATCTTTTATTTTAGGTTAGGTCAACTTCTAGGATTTTTAGTCTCTGAGACTGGGATCATGGTAGATCCCTTAAAGTTTGAGGCAATACTTTAGTTGCCTCCCCCACACACTATTCACCAACTTCAAGGTTTACAGGGGAAAGCTAACTTTTTACGACGATTTATAGTGAACTATGCCAATATTACTAAGGATTTCATGTGTCTCTTGAAGAAGGACACTCATTTTCTATGGGATGAGAGAGCCCAAGAATCCTTCGATGCTTTGAAGAAAGCCTTGGTATCGATGCCTCTGTTGAGGTCTCCAAACTATGTTAGATATTACTTTCTTTATGTCTCTTCATCCGAAGAGATGATTGGTATGGTGTTGGTTCAGGAGGATGATGAGCTCTGTGATAACGTCATTTACTATCTTAGTCGAAACTTAGTCGGCCCTGAACTCAAATATTCTCATGTTGAAAAGCTAGCTTTGGCTGCCATTCACGCAGTCCAACGATTACGACATCATATATTTCTTTCAAAAACTATCGTGGTTGCCAATGTAAATCCATTTCAATACATCCTTACTAGGCGTATCATAGGGGGGAATTACAATAAATGGATTGTCATTCTAGAAGAGTTTGATCTTGATTTTGCTTCTACGAAATTCAAAAAATCACTAGTTTTTGCATAGTTAATATATGACTTCCCTCGGTTAGATGAGGATGTTATTCATGTTGATTCATTTGTGGATGAACACATTTTACTTGTATCATATTCAGACCCCCAGTATGGAGATATTGTTCTCTATCTTCAAACTTTGAAGTTCCCTCAACATCTCTCGTGAGATGACCGACAATGTATATGATACCAAGCTAAGAAATATCTTATCTTCGATGACACCCTGTATCATCGAGGAGTAGAAAATATATTGTGTCATTTTTTAACTCACAAAGAAGCCGAGTCTGTTCTAAATGACTGCCACAGTGGGGCTTCTGGTGGTCATCTATCTAGGCTTGCGACAACCCAAAAAAAATTGTGAGCCAGTTATTTTTGGCCATCTATCTTTAAAACTTGTGTCGAAGTGGTTAAGAAGTGTCACCCCTTCCAGGTGGTCACTCGGAAAATTCACTTGCATCCAACCCCTCTCCATCCAGTCATTATCGTCGGTCCCTTCACCAAGTGGGGGGTGGAATTTGTGGATTGCAACCCAACTTCAGCTGGGGGGCATCAACACATTATCGTGGATGTAGACTACTTTACTAAGTGGGTCAAGGCCATTCCTATATTTTAATCCTATGGGAATACTTTTGCCTTCTTCGTATTCAATCAAATTATAGCTAGGTTTAGAATCCCAAGTGAGATTTTCACTGATCATGGAAATCACTTTCATAATGAAATGATGAAAGAACTAGCATCTAAACTGGAGTTTAAGAATGGCCATTCTTCCCCTTACTACCCTCAGGAAAATGGAGAAGTAGAGGCCATGAACAGGTATCTCAAGACCATTTTGCAAAAAACTGTCAGCCAGAGTAAATATTACTAGCATATCATGCTTTATCCAACACTTTGGGCATACCAAACCTCGATCAAGATTTCCACCGGTTTTTCTCCTTTCCAGTTAGTACACGACGTGGATTCAATCTTACCTATTGTTGGCCCTTGACCAAGTTTTGGATAACCTTGGTCATGTTTGACCATTTTTGGGACTTTGACAGGCTAGTCGAAGGCAGGGCACAAGGCAAAGCGGAGATTGCAGGATCTCACCCCCTTTTTAGGGATTTTTGGGTTTAGGGTTTATGTAACGGGTATGGGATGTCGGCCCATGGGTTTACCCATGTTTAGGCCCCATTTGTAATGTATAAATAGATATCTAGGTGATGTAAGAAATACTAGAACTAGACCTAGTAGAATCGGCTTAGTGCGGATCTAGAGGCTTTGTGCATACTATGTGTTAAGATTGGTAGAGCTAAGTGAAAGTGATTGTAGGAAGCTTGTGTGCATAATGTAAGAAGGATTTGTGCTGTGAGCTAGCTCGAGGAAGGAGGATTTGGTGAGGTGCATGCAGATCTCCTGGCCTATGCGAAGTGGGTTATGTGGCTCTGTGCATGTACAAAGATTGACAGAAGAAATTAAAGAAGAAGAGTTGGTGGACATAGCCCCATATTGTGCTACGTATATGTTTAGTATAATGCACTCATTAATTATCAATCTGGGATTCGTAATCAATAGAGTTACAAGACACCAGTAAGAAAGGTAATTTCTAATGTCACGAATATAGAACTAAGCTAGATTATGCATACTGGAAACAAATCAAAATAGCGAATTGAAATGCACTTTGGTTGTCTTTCACAGAGAGGCTATATATTCCATTATGGCACATGCAAGTATGAGATGGAATTGGTTTGATATATCAACTCTGATATCTGACCTAGAAAACTAACTATGCAATCCACACTTCTGAAAGGAAATCACACATCAATCATCAAACATAGCATGGGTAGTTCAATTGTCAATACGTTGGTTCTATTGTGGTTCACAATGAACTTCACTAGTTCTTATCCAAATAGTTTTGACTATTGTTGCCAACATCTATGATCACTCAAGGAAATCAAATTCATGAGAACAGAAACAAGGCATATGCAAAAATAGAGCAAGTAAAGATCTCTTAGCAATTATAGAATAGAAATCTAAGTTGTACTGCTATCATCTAACAAAGTTAAAGCTTCAGCTAATTTATCATTTACACTACTGAAAACAAATACTAATGTTAATCTACGAAGAGGCTGACCTTTGTTGGGCGGTGGGCCCTTGCCACTTCAATAGGTCAACTACTGAAACTACAGGAGGCTTGTCTTCGACACACACATTACTCTCACTCACATTTCAAAACATAAAATCAAACTTTCGATAACAACTCAACTCATACTCAATCATAGGTAATCAGAATATGGAGATAAATGACATTCTATTGATCTTCACTTAGAATATGTTCTGTACTATCATATGCTGCTTTACATATTGGTAATATGCTAACTCTTCTACTCTTCCACCATCCTTGCCACGTCTATTTAATAGTCTTAATCGTGAAACACAACGAGGCGAAGTGATTTGAAAATCAATCAGTTGTTAAATTCAATCATTCATTTACATCTTTAGCTTCATCCTCATGACACGGAGTGCATGAGGATGAGGAAATCGACAAACTATTCTTATCATAGCCTTGCTAAAGCAAATAGACGTCCACCAATTGTCTTAGGTGAGATATGGAACTTAACTTAGTACATTAGGCTCTTCCATATTAGTACCGGATCGTAACAGGTAGATGGTACTGGATCATGACATTGCACAAAAGGTGGTACCAGATCATGACAATGCGTGGCCGTTAGTACCAGATCATGACAGTGTGTGTTGGTACCGGATCACAACATATGCTATTTTAGTACCGGATGCGCTTGGTACCGGATTCAGACAGCAACAGTCTTGGTGCGCAGGTACCAGATAGCTGAGCTGGTACATGAACGTTGGATATCTAGAGGTCAAATATTTATATATGACAAATGGAAGCATTAGTACATGAAATATTTAATTCCCTAACTCAATAAACCACAAAATGCATGAATTAACCATACTTTACCTTATGACCTTATCACTGGCTAATGGTAGCGTTCTTGTCATTCACCCAAGCTTAGGTAGGCCAAAAAGGTATAGATAAGGAGTATAATAGGGTAATGGGGATGTCAATTTCGGGTCTCAACATTCCCCCATGCCAAAACCATTACATGTCCTCATGCAACTGAAAACAAAACCCAAAAATTTTCAAAACTTGAGACTGTGTTCTTTACTTTGGTGGGTCAACGATGTTTATGGCTGAGGCCTCTTCTTTTAGCTCCCTCTTTATGACCCTAACATACTGTATGAGTCGTAATACCTTATTGAGCTTGTTAGAAGTCTATTCATGGTCGTCTTGAAGTTGTTGGCTGGTTTCTTTCAACTACTCATTTTCCTTTTTGATATACCTATCCAAGAGTTGGTATTCCTTCACTTCCTGTTGGAGTTCCTGATTTTGTTTTTGCAATTCCCCAATCTTTTTCTTCATTTGTTCTTTTGTTAAAGCCTTTGTTGTTTCCATCATTGCTAGCTGGATGCATGCTCCTTCCTCGACTTCCTCCCTCATCCCACATAAAGTAATAGTGGTTTGCTCCTTAGTCAAACTAGGGATGTCATCTTGGATTGATAAATCCTCAGAAGGGGAGGTAAGATCGATTGGGTCTTCTTTTGTATGAGGACTGACTATTGTTTTTCCCTTCTTTGCCATGCTCCTCGTGGTTCTTTTACAAGGAGGTACCAGATCAAGGATGCTCACAGGCTTCCTTTTCTTCTTTTCTAATTGTGAAATGGTGACAGGGGGTTGTGCCACAGACTGTCTACTTTTGGTTTCTGAGCTATGCTTCCCTCTCTTCATCACTTTCTAATGGCCCTCTTTCTCAACTACCACCGTTGAAGTCTCCTCTACTAATTTGTTTTTACCTTTTGATTCAGAGCTTTTAAAAGTCTTGTTGACTGTGGAAGAGGACCCTACTTTTTCATGTTGGCTCTCTGCCCTAGATTATGGTGGAGTTGTCTTATCCTTCTTGCTCTTTTTCTCTTGAGGTTCCTTACTTTTCTTTGGAGCATGTTGGGTTTCCTCCATAGGTTTGTTTTCTGTGGGAAGGTGTTGAGTGATAAGGGTTTTCCAACTAATCCTCTGTTTCCTAAGTTCATGTAAAAATGCCATTTTAATGAGACCTTGATGGTAAATGATAGTCTTCTCTGTTTTGGAGCTAGATTCAACACCTCTTACCATTTTGTTCAAACTCATCCATAGAAAATATGGGAAATCGATTTCAAGGCCTCCTTCAAAATGTAATAGAATCCTAAGATGATATATGAAGGTCACAACATACCTGCCTTCACAGGTGACAAATCGTTGAAGACTGGTAATCATTGGATGATATTATTCCTTGATGTAGTTCCTAGGGATCCCCTTCTTCCAGTCAGGGTGTTGATGGTCTTCTTTCAAGAATTGTTGGCACATTTCTTTGTTGATTCCTACACCTTTGAAGTATTTGGATCCTCTACTAGGTAGTCCTGTGACCTCCCTTAAGGTTGATTCATTGATTGTCAATTGTAGATTGCTTATATGTGCAATCTCTCCATCATAACCCTGTATAAATTCCTAAGATATCTTCTCGTGCCAGCCTGTAAATTTTTCTAGAAAAGGTATCCATCCTGATTTAACATATTTTTCTTGACATAATTGGAACTCAGTTTCCCTATAAATTTGGAAGATCGGTTCGTGTCTAGAATGACCATTGTTATAATTTGTGAGAAAAGGATCAGGCTGTAGCACAAGGGTTTAGTTAATTGATGAAGGGTTTGGTTCCGGAAAGGAGTAGGCTCGGGACTGGAGAAAGTTCACGACAAGGGGGAATATGGTGATGTTGTTGGTAATGTGAATGGTAAGTTTAAGTAAGGATGTTGTAAGGAAAAATTATGACCAGATAAGGCTTATCTGGATGGCTTCGCCACCCGGGTTAGCCATTTCATTTCTACCCATTATTGTAATGATGAGGACAAGACGTTGGGTATCAGGGCATCATTTTGGAATAGGTGATTGGACTTTCGGGGGTTGAATTTGATGTTGGATCATGGTTCATGATATAAGATAGGTTCGTGAATTGTTTAAGAATGAAATATATTTGTGGCTTATCATTACTAGACATGCTTCATATTTTGATTTGATGTTGCCCTTAACCATGTTTGAGCACTATGAGAAGATTGATTAGGTTTAGGCGTATGGGTATGAGGGATAGGTGCATGGTTTTAATACTAAGGTCATAAGATCTAGTATATATCTTCATACTTATTATAGTTTTATGAGCATAGGAAAATAAATACCATGCTACCTTTTCTTTTACCTTTTTATGATCAATTCTCATAGCATGTGCGACTGCTTGTAGATTGTCAAAATTCATCCTTTTAGACTGAAGCTTCTTGAAAACTTGGTACGGGAATGTAATGTACTTCTTTTATTCTGTGCTTATCTTCTTTTGTATTTGGTTCTGCAGGGTGATCATGTAAGTCTGGAAAAGAGTTCTAAAGGGGCTCTTTGACCTTCCCCCATGCCAAAGATGTTGTATATCTGTAGGCAAAAAGATTCAACATTTTATATCATAATGGAGAAAAGATGATAAGAGCAAAAGAAACCAATCAAATTTTAGAAGTACAGTTTATCACCTATCATATGATCTCATGCCAAAAAAAAAAAAAATGAAATTTCCCTTCTGTTAATGGATTATTGGTAGAGGTAGCATTCAGTAGTGAAATAGGGGAATATATATATGTTCGCATCTCATGCCAAAAAATGAAATTGCCCTTCTTTTAATGGATTATTGACAGAGGTAGCATTCAACAGTGAAACAGGGGAATATATATATATATTTGCCAGAAGAACAGATCCCACCTAACTTTCTTCAGAGATTTACTATCATTGGATGCTATAGATAAATTTCACAGTATAAGTAGATTAGACTCCCTAGTTAGGGCTCCACTCTTAAGAAGTTTCCTTCTTAGATAGTGTAGGCTTTAGATGTCAGACCGGTAAGTTGACTTAGGGTGATTCTCAAATGGACATTATGTTGTTGATTAATCTAAATTTTGTATCTCATGAAAGCCAATAATGACCTTTAGTCTTTTTATTTTAGATGACAAAAAGTGGATTTTTCAATCAGACAAGTATAGATGAGACATTTTTCAACCATAACCCACTGCCAGCAAGCCTGTTTAGTACTCTGGTGGGGTAGTTGTGATAATTAGTGAGAGATGCCTTCCCTAGGCAGAATGCCCCATTGCCAACAGGCCTGTTCAGTACCCTGATGGGTTTGCCTAGTCATACCAAAGACCGGTACCCGCTGCCATCAGAACTGTTCAGTATCCCAGTGAGTTAGTCTCTTAAACCCTTTTTCCATCAGAGGCTTCTTGTCCATAGTCACCTATTTTGGTTTTTATTAAAGAGTGCTTTGCACGGTGACAGGGGAGGCTCGTCTGAAAACCTTTTTACAGGGTGGGATGGTATTGGGTTGGAAGGCATATACTCTTCTTTTGTATGTCTTTTAAAGATTTGTCTGAAGGAAAAATAATTTTTTATGCACATTATTTCTTTAGAGTGATCCATATGTATAATTTTGTCTGAATTTGTCCATAAGAGAATGACCTAAAGTTTCCTTAGGGTACCGATACATCCTCTGCCATAAAAATTTTCTTACTGTGCCCATGGTAGAGAGTGTTCATGTACTCATATGTTACTCTTTAATAAGATAAACCAATGAATACTATTGAATTTTGGTTAGAATGAGATAGTTACTTATAGGCTAATATATTTTTTTCCTTTAAATCATGTTGAAATACTGGGTAAAGGCAACTTTTAGTCTTTAAAGTGGATTATGGTTCTTTGACCAATCATAGGTACAAATTGTGTCCCTTTTTATCTTATCTTCTTTATAAGCAACAGAACCAAAAGAAATTAAAACACTTCTTTTTAACTAGCAACAGAACCAAAAGAAATTAAAATAATTCCCTTTTGTTGTCAGCAGAACCAAAAGAAATTATTGCTTCACAAGGGATACCATTTGATACTGCATTTAGCTTCGTGGTTCCATCTTAAGTGGTTGTTGCAAGGCTTCGTACTTAAAATTGAAATATGCCTAGGATGCTTTGTCAATTAGGTAATATGTCTTGATAGTACTGAAGAAGGACAGACTCTGGTACCAGACTGGTACCGGACCAGAACAGGATTTCTGGTACCGAAGCAGAACAAAACATTGTTGATTCCTACAACTGATGTTTAGCAAGTTCATGAAGGATCAAATAGATTATAAAAAATTGCTTACAAAAGAAAAAAAAGAAAATTTGCGAAAGTAAAACAAAATGAGGTAAGAGTCTCTTGTTACCTTCAACTTATTAACAAAATTCGATCCACACCTATGTACAAAAAGTTTCAAATAAACCAGTCAATCAATGTGGATCAACAGGAGGATCTCCTTCCTTACTGATCATCTGCATATCTGAATTCTGTAGTATACGAGTCAGGAATTCTTCTTTTGACAAAGGTTTGTTGTAAACTCGCAACCGGTGACCATTCACAAGTAGTGGTGTCTATTGTTCATCAATTGTCTTTATCCTGATTGAACCATTATCATAGATAGTGTCAATTTCGTAAGGTCCCATCCAATGGGTAGTTAACTTACCTTTGAAGTTCTTAAATCTGCTATCATATAATAGGGCCCAATCTCCTTGTCGAAATTTTTTCTTTTTGAGATACTTGTCATGCCATTTTGTTCTTTGTTCTTGAATGAGGGTAGTTCTTTGAAGTGCTTCCTGCCCGATTTCATCCAACTCATTAAGATGCAAGAGTCTTTGTTGTTGGGCTTCATCCAAGTTCATGCCAACTTGTACTACAATCTTGAAGGTTTTGATCTGAAATTCTATGGGAAGAAGCACCTGCTTCCCATATACTAACTCATAGGGTGTATGTCTTGTTGTATTCCTCCAGGTGATTCTATAAGCCCATAAGGCTTCTAATAATCTGTCAGCCCAATCCTTATGGTGCAGCTGTACTATTTTGGTAAAAATGGACTCAATAACTTTATTGGTAGATTCTACTTGTCCATTTTCCTATGGATGATAGGGTGTAGATTTCCTGTGTTTGATTTGGTACTGTTCTGTAACAGCTTTGACTAGATGAGAGGTAAATTGAGTTCCTTGATCAGTCACAATTTCTCGAGGTACACCAAATCTAGTAAAGATATCATTAAAAAGGAAATCTACCATTGATTGGTCACTTACAGCCGCTAAAGCTTTTGCTTCAACCCATTTAGTCACATAGTCAGTGCATACAAGTATATACTTTTTCTTTTTAGATGCAGGGTTAATGGACCCTACAAAATCTAATGCCCATTTCTCAAATGGTTCAATAACTACTTGGGCTTGAAGTGGAATTTGGTCTCGTGTAGTAGGCTTACCCATTCGTTGGCATTCATTACAATTGGATACATAGGTTTTAGCATCTCTGAAAATATGGGGCCAGTAGTAACCTGATTACAGAACTTTGTAAGCGGTCCTTTTATCTATGAAGTGTCCTCCACAAGGGCCATCATGGCAGGCTTGTAAAATATCATGAATTTCATCTTCCCTTACACATCTCCTGATCACCAAATCTGGTCCTGTTTTGTAGAGGCAATCATTGTGCCACATGTAATTTGCACTTAGTTGAATTACTTTCTGTTTTTCTCTAGGAGACAATTTATGAGGCATCTTCCCTGTCACAAGATAGTTAGCGACATCTGCATACCATGGGGTGAATGTAGAAATAGAAAATAAATTTTTCGTCAGGAAAGGTATCTTCTACTAGTGCATTATCTCCTAGATGAATCATTCTAGATAAGAAATCATCCACAAGATTATCTTTACCAGGTCTATCAATAATGTTGATATTAAACTCTTGTAATAATAAGAGCCATCGTGTAACTCTAGGATTTGTTACAGGTTTTTTCATTAAGAATTGGATGGCTGAATGATCAGTGTGCACAAAAGCTTGATATCCTGTAATATAGTGTCTAAATTTATTGATAGCATGGACTACAACTAGCAATTCTTTTTTTGTGACCGTATAATTAACTTCAGCTGGAGACAGATTTTTACCGACAAAGAAAATAACATAGGGAATTTGATGTTCTCTTTGTCCAAGGACTTCCCCAAGGGCTGTGTCTGAGGCATCAGTACAGATATGAAAAGGAAGGGATCAATTTGGTCCTCTTAATACAGGGGTAGTTGACAATTTCTATTTTAGAATTTCAAAAGATATTTGGCATTCAACATCCCACTTAAATTCAGCTTCTTTAGATAATAATTTGAATAAAGGGGTAGCTAGGCTTGTGAAATTTGGAATGAATCTTCTATAGTAGCCAGCATGTCCTAAAAAGTTGCGAACTTCCTTTTGAGACGAAGGTATTCTGATTTGTGTGATGATATACATTTTTTCCAGATCAACTCTCATGCCAGAATGGGAAATGTGATGTCCCAAAACAATACCTTCAGTGAGCATCATTTTTTATTTTTCATTACTTAAGGAAAGATTGGTTTCCTTACACCTAATCAAGACTTTTTCTAAATTAGCCAATGCTTTCTAGAAGTCTTTTCCATGGACTGTAAAGTCATCCATGTAGACTTCCACACAATCATTGGTCAAGTCAGAGAAAATGGCTAGGACAACCCTTTGAAAAGTGGATGGGGCATTGCAAAGTCTGAAAGGGAGCACCCTATAAGCATAGGTGCCCCAAGGGCAGGTGAAAGTGGTCTTCTCCTGGTCTTCGGGTGCTATTTGTATCTGGTTGTAACCACTAAACCCATCTAAGAACGAAAAATACTTCTTTTCGGACAGGGTATCCAGCACCTAATCAATAAATGGTAAGGGAAAGTAATCCCTATGGGTGGCTTTGTTTAACTCCCGGAAGTCTACACATATCCTCCACTTACCATTTTTCTTGGGAACTATGACAAGTGGAGATACCCATTGACTATCTGAAATGGGGTATATGAGATTGGCTTGAAGGAGTTTTTGCAATTCCTCTTTTACAATATCTTTAAGGGCTGGATTCATCCTTCGCTGAGGCTGTCTAACTGGTCTGATTTGGTCATTAGTGTAGATGTGATGTGTGCATGTGTCAGGGTGAATGTATTTCATGTCTGCATAATCCCATGCAAAGGCATCAAATTTTCTTTGGAGCATTTCAATCACTTCTGTCTTTTGTTCTGGTTCCAAACTAGAGTTGATATACAAAGGTTTTCCTGGGCTAATCTTAACAAGTTCAGTAGTTTCTTCCTTGTATGAGGAGGATGGTGATAAAGTATATAATTGAGTGATATCAGGGTGCCAGGTTTGTTGAAATTCAGAACTAAAAATATGTGACAATTCTGCAAAAGATCTTGGGTATTCAATGCAATTTGTGTCAGCCAAAAATAAGCTTAAGACATGTTCATCTGATTGTTCTTGTATTCCTCTTACTTGTTCAAGTGTTAACAGAGTTCTGATGCAATCTTCCTCTCCATAAGGATTTTCTAACCAAATAGGTATTTCATGTGTCGGTTGGGCAGGAGGGAAGAGAACAAGTTTTTGGCTATGTGTGCCATTGGATATAGTCATCTCACCAGACCGACAGCTGATAAAAGCATCTGTTGTGTCTAGCCAAGGGTGGCCAAGAACCACAGGGTGTCCTGGTTTGGAGGATGATTTAGAATAGATGACTAAAAAGTCTATTGGATATTCCCAAGAAGCTAGAGTGACCGTGACATCATCTAGACTTACTACAGGGCTAATGACTGACTTATCTGCCAACTTGATCAGGGGTTGGTCTTAACTGATTGATTTGGAGCTTTTTCATAGTGTCAAGAGGCATTGCATTAATAGTTGCACCCAAATCAATGAGTGTGTTTGGTAGAGAAATGCCATTAATTTCAATAGTGACTACTGGATTTCCAGGGTCATTATATTTGTATGGAATTTCAAAATTGAATTCAGATAATTGTCCCACTACCTGAACAAGGGGAGGTTCCTTCTTCTTCCTTCCTGGTTTCTTAATGAAAATATCCTTTATGATTTTGGCATATATAGGGATATCCTTAATGGCTTGTAGCAGAGGTATTTTTATGCACACATTTCATAATTCATCTTCTATATCTTTGTGCAAGGGTGGGTCGGGTTTCTTTACTAATAGTCTTTCGGGGTAAGGTGGGAGATTAATTTGTTTGAGTACCCATACAGACTGAGAAATGATTGGGATAGGAGGAGAGGCCTCTTCTTCTACAGGGGTGGTTTGGGTGTTTTCTTCCTCAGAATGATTATCATTTTCTTCCTGAATTATTATTGCAGGATATGATTGGTTTACAACTTTCCCAGATCGTAGTTGAATATCATAGGTGGGAAAGGTTTGAACTTTTGTATTCTGCACAAGGTGGTTGGGTCGATTATTGGGTTTAGGGACTGGCTGGGCAGGGATTGTTGTTGTTCTTGGAGGATTGTGGGCAGCTTGGTTTTGTGGTTGTTGATTGGCATTTATAGATACTTGTTGTTGTCGATTAGGATTCAAGGGGGTTGTAAATTGTTGTTGTATAGGAGGTGGGAGTAAGGTTTGCATCTGTGGTGGATTGAATCCAGGTATTAATTGGGAAATGTTTGCAGGGTACTATGGATATGTAGGGTAAGAGGGATTTCAATACATAGGTCCCCTCCAACCTTGTTGCCAAGGTTGAGTTTGCTGAGGTGTCCATTGTGGATAGGTCACTGGGGAAGGACCCCATTGTTGTTGTTGATATTGTGCATTAGGATCATAAAATGTATTGGGATTTTGGGCTCTCCAGGGTCTTCTGGAAGGATATGGTTTTTCTTGTGAGACTCCTCCTCCCCTATACATGGATTGTAGTTCAAGAAAGGTTGGACACTCAGATGTGGGGTGTTCTAGTGTACACAGACCATAGATTTCTATGACATTTAATGGGCATTCTTTCTCACTGTGCTTCCTTCGGCATCTATGACAAAATATTGCTAAAGAAGCCTCTTCTTCTTGTTTCTTTTTCAGTTTCAGAGTATATAACTAGTTACTTATTTTTCTCAAGATGTCTGTTTTAAATTTCTCCAATAAGTTTCCTAACTCAATTCTGGTGACAGTCCCTGAGTTTTGTTTTGTATTTCTTCTAAAAGGATCTCTTGGTCCTTTTCCTGTTTTAGCTTGTCCTCTTGAGTACCTCCTACAGTAATCTGCAATTTCTGAAAAAGGATTTTGGTGTACAACTCCTGAACTCAACAAGTTTAAAACTTCTATGCAATCATCCCTAAGACCTTTCAAGAATACAATTCTTACTACAGCTGGGTCTGTGGTGAATAGTTTTGATTTCTGATAGTTGTATAAGAACCTTTCTAAGTAGTCTTCAGGG
>ML812133.1:65808-92006 GCA_009831015.1 Picea engelmannii
TTGGAAGGATCTACCAAGAGTCCTTGTTTACACACAATATGCCCTAGCAGCAATCCAAAGAGTGAAAACAAGATACAATTTTTTAGATTCAAGACAATCTAGCATTGCCTACACTTATCTATCATTAATCTCAAACATTCAATATGATCTTTCATTAGGCTAAAAATAGTCCAATCATCAAAGTATGCTTCCAAGAACTTATGTAAAAAGTCCTTAAATGCTTCGACCACCACCCTACAAAAGATGGTTGGTGCATTCTTCAAGCCAAAAGGTATCACAATGTACTGAAAAGAACCTCATTCTATTGCAAATGTGGTCTTATGTCGGTCTTCCTTAGCAATTCTGATCTAGTGATAACCTGAAAATCCATCTGCGAATGCGTAGACCTCCTGTCCTCCTACATTATCTATAACTTCATCAGTAAAGGGTGTAGGAAAGTGGTCATGTAGACAGGAATCATTAAACTTCCTTATATTTACACAAATTATTATTTCACCTGTCTTCTTATCTTGGACCACCATAGGGATGATCCACTCAGATTCTTCAAGAGGCTCTATGATTCCTGGTTCCATCATTCTATCCAGTTCAATCTTAACTTTCTACTTGTATTTGGGATTTAGTCTGTAAGGTCTCTTCTTGATGGGTCTTGCATCTGGTCTTAAGGGGATATTCATTTCTCCCATGGGACATTTAATGCCCTTCATGTCTGTGAACTTGGTCGGAAACAAGTCTTGATATTCATGCAATAGTTCTGTAATCTTGTTAATAGTAGCATCATCCCAATAGTCCCCAACATTTGCTAACTTAGGTGTTTTCTCGATTCCAGTATTAACCTTCTTAATTTTAATGGGTTGTCCAAGAAAGGGTAATTCAATCCTAGGCCCTTCTATGTCTTTTTGTCCTTCAATTTCTAAAATGTTTACATCCCTCGGGTCATCATCCTCATCAGCATTAATATTGTAGAAACCCTATAACTGTCGAAGAGGCACAGTCCATCCATCTTCTTCTTGGGTGAAAGGGAGGTTAGGTGCCTCTTCGACAACCTTTTGTCTCACAATTTGGAAATCTTGATCTACTGTATGGTACTTAATTTCAAATAAGAAGGTAGCTATAAAGTTCTGGGTCATACCGTACCAATCTATAGTGACGAAGCATAATTCTGCTTAAAGATACCAGTTGATATGTGTAGTGTCCAATGTGTTAATGAACCTATGTACCCACTATTCTTTAGGAATGTTTCTCTAGGCCTCCTCACAACTTCACATGTGCTCCTTAGGTAAACTTTGACCTATGTAACGAACTTTGCATCCTTCACCCTGGTCTAAAAAGTGCACTGTAAGAAAGGTGTGACATTGTACCCATTCTATGATGTTCTTCTTGTTTGTTCCCCACCATCTAGTTGGTGTAGCTTTCAAGGCTTCATCCAGTGCCAACATCCTCGGTTGTACTGGTACCATTCTCTCAAATTCATCTAGAAATGTCCCTAAATGATTCAAGCCATCAAATGTTGGAAGATTACTTACTTCTGTGCCAATCCAATGAACTGCTCTGGTCAATATGGCACATCTCCACATAGATACTTCATACATTATGTTCTGCCAATTTTCCAATGCCTCCTCTGAATGTGGTGAACATGCACTTTCACTTCGCCAACTGAGATTTCCATCTACTGTAGGGTTAATGTAATCTTTTCGTCTTGTTGTCAGTTTGTATATGTTCTCTATCTCATATGCGTCGTCTTCTTCCCTGATGGGTTCTGTGTATTTACGACCTTCATCCGGGTCCAGAGGTGCAGTGAACTTAAGGCCATTACCTTAGAATGTCATTATTCTCTTCTTTAGGTCAACAACAGTCGAACTGTTGAAAGCCCAATCAATTCCTAACAACGTAGTATAAGGACAACTATCATCAACAATCTCAATCACTTTGAAGTATGCAAACATCCTTACCCCATCGATGTCTATAGGGACACACTCTAGTCTTTCAAAGAGGATCACCGCCTACTGATTAACCATCCCGATCATGATAGTACAGTAAATCAATATAGGTTTTCCCATCAGTGCCCAAGTCTGCTTTGTCATAACATTTACTTCTGATCCCAAGTTGAGGACCACATAACCCACGTCGTAGTCTCCAATCTGAGCACTAAGGTGTAATTCCTTGTTTGTCCTTCTTTTCCTTGATACTTGATTAACATCTCTACTTAGCATAGGGTCTATTCTTCCAATTTCATATTGTCTTACTAGGTGTTGTAATTCTTGCACACATTTTTCATCTTTAATCAAATTGATACAAGTGTATAAGAATTCCATGAGCTTACTTACCTCTTTTCCTTGTTTAGCTAAGACAGATTGACCAAATGCTGGTGGCATTTTGCATTCCCTGACTTCTGGTTGTGCCTTAGAAGAAGAAGCTTGTTCTCCTACAAATTCTTTCCTTTCTTCTTTGAAAGTATGCCTCTCTCTCCTTGGATCAAAGAACTATTCCTTTTCTGCATCTCTTCTAATCCCTAATCCTTATGTAGTCTTTCCTAGAGTCACCCTATCTTCTCCCGTAACAACGCATCCTCTAGTAATAATGACGACTCTGGGGTCCTCACCGCGAAGTTCTGTTGATATCAATTGGACTTGTTGGTTTCCTCCTCGTCTCTCCTAGATTTTGGCTAACAACACTGCGCATTCTTCGATGACATGATCAAACGAGTTACAATAGTGGCAAGTAGTAAAAGGGTTCTGACAATCCCTCTTCAAATGTCCTAGATGTGTGCGGTTATAGAAAATAATATGACCTCGACCTTGACCCATACCTCCTCCTCGTCCTCTTCCTCTAAATCCACCACAAGGGTTGAAATTTCCTCTTTCTGGAGTGTTGAACTGTGCACTATTTCCTTCTTGCTGAGCTTCTCCTTGAATTCTATATGTATCCCTTGATCTTTCATGCATGAGATAGTAATCCCTACAATCCTTATCGTCATGCTCCACAAACTTACAAAATGTGCAGTAAATATTGGTAGTTTTATGGACATACTTCTTCATACAATAACATTCACCAGGGCGGTGTATAGTTCTACATACCTTGCGCCAGGGTACAGTAGCCTGCTTCAAATGACTAGGTGCTCCAGAGGCCAAGTATTCATGGAATAGGGGATAGTATCTTTGTCATGGCCCTCTGATTTACATTAGATACACCAGATATCTTCTCTTTTCTCTTTTCCTTTATCTTTCTTCATATCTTCCGCCTGTAAAGATAAACTAGTTAGTTGATTAAAAATCTATCTCATACCTGGACTAGATTCTCCTACAGGGGCTGCTTCTAATTTCATGATTATCTCCAGTTCTTCATCCTGTGAAGTGACCTTTTGTTGCATCAGAGGAACGCTAATGTGTGGTAGGAGGGAAGATATGAACCATTCTTTATTTTGTTCATCTGGAATCTAAAAAATTAAATGGCATGTCAAGGTATTAAACCTCTGATCAAAT
Organism: Picea engelmannii; assembly: GCA_009831015.1. Taxonomy (NCBI): domain Eukaryota; kingdom Viridiplantae; phylum Streptophyta; class Pinopsida; order Pinales; family Pinaceae; genus Picea; species Picea engelmannii. The sequence goes on from ML812133.1 coordinate 69,288, forward strand.
TCCCAAACAGGTTCAATTACCTTTTGCTTGATTTCTTTCAACTCTGTTATGCACTGTGACTCCAACTTAGGCTTCTTGAATTCTGCACTCAACACAGTCTTAATGTCATTCAACAGTTTGAGTTGTCCAGGTCCTGAAGAAAACTTCATGTACCATCTCAGTGCGTGGTCCCTCAAGGTGGTACTAAATTGATCCCTCTTGATAGCTTCGTCGGTGGCTTGCTTGATGCTCCATACAAATTCGCATAGGAACCAATGTTGATCAGGATATTCGGATCCATCTCCTCTGAAGATGGGTAACCTCATTTCATATGCCATAGATCTTCCTTGGTTTCTCGACTGAGTATGTACTAAGCTGCTTGTAACAGTACTTTGATTGCTCTGACTATTCTGGTTACTCTAGTTACTTAATGTTGCTAAAACAACAGGAGGAGTAATAGTACTTACTTCAATAGTAGGCGCAGTTCCTGAAGTTTCTGGTTCTCCTTGGCGAAGTTCTTTAGCCTCTACTTCTTCTATTCGTGCGGACTCTGAATATTCTTCATCTGTTAGATCTGCTTCTTCTCCATTATAGAATCCCTTGTCTTTGTAGTTCTGCTTAAATAGGTTCGCAAGAGGAACCTCTCTGAACGGTCTCCCACTACGCGTGTGTCCAGCCTTTGTGTCACTGTCACTGTCTGAGTTCTTGAACATTAGCTTCACTGTATCTTTAGGATATTCTTCTCATGCAATAAAATTTTAATCTTTAGCTTCAATAAGTGTAGAAACTTCCCCCTAGGTCCCTTAAAGAAATACCTCTCTGCTTGACTATACAATTCTACTCTGTCAATAACAAACTCAATAATGCATCCTCCAATAGTGCTATCAAACCAAAGGTCCACTGCCTTAGACACAGCGTTATCGACTATCTTGACTTTCTTGATCAACGTTGTTGTCCAAACGACAGGTGGTCTAGATCTGATCTCAAACTAGGTATCTGCTAATCTAGCTAACCACTCATATAACTCCTTATGAATTCCTCCAAATAAAATCTCATGTATGTCGATAAAGATATACCTTCCCAACGAGTCCTCTATACTAATGCTAGTATTATTATTCTGAGCTTCGATGAAGTCCTTCTCTTGTTCTTCTATCCACTTCTGAATCTCTGTCTTCGATGGAAACCAGCTTGACATTCCCTCAAGAATATCCCAATCCCGATAATGAAACCATTTGTTGGCACAGGGGCAAACCCGAGGTTCATATCTAACAGCGAACCAAAAAACCCTAACTATTGGCCCTTTCGGAAACACCTGCAAAGCAGATGTAGTCTCACCTGAAGTAGCAATAGGGGGTTGCAGGACACAGGTGTCTACAACCAGAAGAAATGCAAAGTGATTCCAAAACACAACACAAAATGATCTAGATATTCTTTACCACTCTTATGCTTTCTTCGCGGAGTTATATCTCTGATCTAACAATCATGCAATAACAGTATAACAGAGAACGAATAACACAGCATCAACCAAAAAGATAATAAGATATATGTGGTTCACCCTCTCCCTAGGGCTACGTCCACAAAACTATGTTTCTTGATATATTAGATGAAAACGTACAGTTCTATCTGTGCACTTACCTATAGATATTCTCTCTTTCTCTCTTTCTCTTCCCTCCTTGCGCACCCAACTACAGGGTTGATCTTCACACCCAACTGAAGATCCATAATACAGACTCAATATTTCTCTCCACATGTTGTTGGGGAAAAACACCCTACGGACTAGCAAATAGAGTTTAGACTTTGCATGCAGATATGACCGAATAGAAATTAATTTCTACCTTCATCCCTAGATTTAAATCCCCTTTTCTTAGTAAATGCATGGAAAGATCCACCTACCTTGTTACTGGCGTTTGATGTCGATCCTTCGTTGTGCTTGATTACTTGTTCGCAATACTCCTTCCAAATCTGACCTACATTCAAGACGAGAAACAACTATGCATGCATACTACTTATATACTCACGGGTTAGAAATCAAACATAAACTAATCAAACCATAAAAAGTTCATGAATTGGGACGGGAAAAGCATTCTTTTTATTACTTAAAATGAGTCAACTTTACAAAAGCTGAGACCGGCCACCGCTCCTTGAACCGGATCCTGGGCTCCTCTTCTTCTGTCCTTCAACTGCTTTGCTTTAAATATCCTTTGGCATTAGGAAAGGCTAAAGGGTTGGGACAATGGAATATGTAAATGGGCAGAGTTTCTTTGCTATATTCTTCCTCTTCCAAATGGTACCCCTACCCCTTCTTTTATAGGCTAGAAGGAGCTAGGTATTTGGACGAACCCTCGGCCATGCATGGCCGGGAGTTTCAGTTAACTCACCCATAGCTTTTTGTTCCGTTGGAATTTTTTTTTTTTTTCATGATTCTGAAGGTACACACGGGCTGTAGTGGGCCTACTAACGTGGACACTGTAGATCCATGTGGGTTGTAGTGGGCCAGCTAGCGTGGACTTTTTAAAATGGAGTTTTTAGAAGAGTTGTTCAGTAGTTTTTGGCAAAAAAGGGATATGAGTTGGCCTGATGCCAGGTAAGCATGTGTGGTGCAATTTAGGGTTATAACAAATTCCCCCTAATGTGTGAGGTCAGAAGAGCATATAATGGCCGAAATACATTACCAATGTTTACTGATGTGCCGAATGATTGAGCCCAAGGATCAGGAACCGGGAGGTGTCGTCTACAAAATAAAAAATGTCTCACCGAGGCGAGCATACCCATGCTCGGGATAAAATAGAACCATGGCTACCAATCAAATACACTATAAATCCATGTCAAATAACTATAAAGAGTAGCCGCAAACAATACACAGCGGAGCTACATCTCGAAATCAGAAAGATATACATATAGAGTATCCATCTTCTAGAAGCTGATTCGGCCTGATGGCTGGAGATGAGATCTTCAGAGCTCGAGCAACAAATTCAAAATATTCAAAACTTGGGTAAAAGTGTAATATGAGTGTACAAATGCACTGTCCAAAGGTCTTCGACGGCTCGTCGGTCATGGACTTGATAATCTTGATGATCAGATTGAAGGCTTCAGTGATTTCGAACAAGGTCTTGATTAGATGTTTAGGATGGCCGGGTATGCGAACAAGAGACATTGCAGAGGGGCTGACTCAGGCTTAGTGACAAACTTCCCTTGGACAATAGCACGATAAGTGATGAGACTCAGGTAGCATGAATGTTAATCATAAGTCTACGAAGCAGGAGGCAACGCAAACTCTCCATATGTTTGGAAGAATAACCAAATGGTGGAGGACACAACTCTATATAGCGAGAAAAGATTCCTAAGGTCACACTACATCCCATAGTCTGATGAACAAATGGATAGATGTGATTTATCCAAGGGCAACTCATTATGCTGCCAATAAATAAAATACTTTTCCCTTCCTCTTTTTGGGGTATATTTGATTTTTTTTCTTCTTTTCAATAATTGTGGAAAAAGAATAAAGGAATATTACTTTACAATGGAGGAACGAGTATTGAAAACATACAAGCTCAAGGCACAAGGACAAGACTGATGTTCTAGTAAAATGATACTCAGGAAAAATCCTTTGGCGGCCAAAGGTGTTAAGACACAGAAGCAAACTGTCACAAGGCTGGTGTATAAGGTATGCAAATGCGATTAATAAAACACACAATGGTAACGTCCTTCGATGTATGTTTAACGAGCCCAAAGAAGGTAAGCTCGGTGGTTTTTCATATTTAGAGAGTCTGAAAAAATATAAAAGGAGACTCCAGTGGGGTACCTTTTTTGAAGATAGTCTAGTCGGTTTGAAAAAGGCTAAATTAGCACCGATTAGACGTCGATTCAAAACCATTTTAACAAGTGTGACAAGGACAAGATCACTCGGTTATTTTTTCATTTTTAAGGAGTCTGAAAAAAGCTTAACTATGGATTCCGTCAGGAATATTCTCCTGGACCAATTTAACGAGTGTGAAAGAATAAGGTCACTCGACGATCTTTTCAATTTTAGGGAGTCTGAAAAGAGCTTAACTATGGACTCCGTGGGGGTTTCTTTTTCGTAAGTTTAGTCCTTCAGGCCCAAAAAAGGGATAAAATTATACCTGAGAGTACTCTTCTAAAGAACGGAAGTTCCATAGAGTATACCTTTGTTCGTACAGTTGACCGTTCAGACCGAAAAAGGGTTAAACTACCGTCGGACAGACGTGACTTCAAATTTCAGCTTAACGAGCATGAAAGGCCACAAGATCGCTCAGAAATCTTTTCATGTTTAGAGGGTTTGAAAAGGGCTTAAAAGAAGACCCGTTTAAGGAACGTTCTTTTGGATCAATTTAACGAGTGTGAAGAAACAAGGTCACTCGAAAATATTTTCATCTTTAAGGAGTCTAAAAAGGGCTTAAAGAAGACTCCATAATGGTTACTTTTCTCAGTTAATCCAAACGAGATCGAAAAGCATAAATGCAGTCTCGCCGGATGTTGCTTTTGGATCTCAAAGTGAGCTTGAAAAACAACAAAGGTAGCTCATGATCGACACTTTGTGGGTCGATGTCGGGTATCTCCTCATAAGACTAGGCAAAATGGTCACGGAATTCTTTAAAAATATATGTATAGAGTTGAATCTCTCCGAGGGAGCAGTCAGCTCCAATGAAAACATTCTCCACAACGCCAGGGTTTCGAGAGATATTGATCGGTATAGTTTCAGCGATAGTTTCCATATTTCCCTAAGAATAAATTTTGTGTGTAGCTAAGAGATTAATAGGACACGACCGATCTCCCATCATAGTCACGGTGAATTCTCCTGCTTTGATTCGGCTTAACTTTGGGAGGAAATATGATCTGTGATGAAGATATTCCCAAGGTTTGTTCGGACTAGTCATTGCTTCGATTACTGCTTCGTCAGAGGGAAAGACTAAGTCTAACGAATCGATGTTGGCGAGAGAACCTTGAGCCCAAATAGGCTCTAGAAGTGGATCTAACTCTTATGCAGGGGTTGGATCAGTGTTAGCTAAAGCTTGTTGGACTAAAGAGTACGCTACTTCAGTGGTGGACAAGGGCATGGACATACTCCAGTGCCCTGTCTCATCCATCATGGTTGATGGGGAAGGAAGTATCCACGGGTCATCAAAGTAAGTCGTGCAGAACGACGAAACCTGAAAAATCTCAACCTTATGATGATTGGATACAAATTTGATATCGCCCTGAGGGGGTGGGTAATCAAGGGTACCCATCAAAGATGGGCACGAACCAACCCCTATGTTAACAACACCTAGTTGAGGATTATCAATCATTGGGACCGTGGATGCCCCCATTGAAGGGTTAGGTCCGGAGAAAGACAATTGATCTATGGTCACTACCTGGCCCTCGTGTGGAAACAACAAGACCCGGAAAACTGTAGCGACCACAGCTTGCATAGCATAAGTCCAACTCCTTCCTAACAAAATATTATAGTCGAGGGGAGCATCAACTACTTCTACCTTGACGCACACGGTCTTCCCTCCTAACTGCATGGGGAAGGAGGGGATGATACCATGTGGTCGGAACGAATGAGCGTCGAAGGCAGTGAGGAGAGTAGGTGATGGAGACAAAATGGGCTGGCTGATGGCTTTCCAACATGCTAACGACATAACGCATGTCGAGGCACCCTCATCCACCACGGTGCGGAAGATATTCCTTGTAAAAAAATTTGTGGGATGAGCCACTACTATCTGAAATGCTACGTGATAAGGCAGACAAGGTTTTAAGTCGGTTGTTTCTAGCATGATTGTCCCCGGATTACAAGTCTCAGTAGATCCTAAAGCTGTTAACAAAGCTTTCCTCTAGGAAGGGCAACTTTGGAGGACTTCCAAAGCAGACATCGCGCAAGGGGTTTGTGATAAATCTTCCACCACAAAGTAGTTCTCGGAAGCCCTTGTGTTAGGGTTGTGAGAAGATCTTTTGAACGCTCCTTTGGGGATGCGTGTCATTTTTTCACCCAATGTCTTCTCAATCTGTAGAGGAAGAGATGGGAGTTCAACTTCTTTTCCCTTCTCGAAAATGCTTGGTTGACTATAGTCATGTGCTCTAGTTGATAGAAAAGCATCACCTTTCACCATATATACATTCGTGGAGTTGTTCGAAGATGGAGGGGGTCCTTGACTGCCCCCTTCCATGCTCGTAGAGGCTTGAGTTAGATTTTGTCCATGTTGAAATGGATTAGTTAACACGGCGTGTTGTTGCTGTGTGACAAACTTTTGGGCCTCTGCAAGTCGAGGACATAGATGGGTAGGGTGGTCTTCCGTGCACAAGTTGCATGGATACCTCACCTTCCATTTTTCAGTGTTGTCCCCTCCAGCATTATCGTTGGGTTTTTTATCCCCCTTACCCTTATTTAGTTGTTTTTCCTTCCCTTCAGGCTGCTGGGTGGCCTTTGGGTTAGTCGACTGCACAGTGTGTACTTCCGACGTTTTGGTAGGGGGAGCAGCCAAAGCAATAGTTTGGTTGGACGTTGTGTGTTGTATGGATAACTGTTGCAACTGCTTTGTCAATTTCTTAGCGGGCTTGGTTTGTGATGAACCGACAATACCATCGGCATGTGGTCCAACTCTCTGTCTAGTTTTATCCAGTATTGAACGTGGCGCATCTAGCAAGATGTTGTATAATAAACTGGACTGAGAATAGATGAGCTCAAACTGTTGAGCTCTCATGATAGCATATTCTTCGGAGAAAACTCCTGACGTCGCAATGTCTTTGGATAACTACGGGACCAAATACTTAAGGAACCACTCAAGCAGGAATGTTGGTGGGACTGGTACCTTGATTAAACTCTTCCAGCGTCTCCATTCTCGGATGTGATCAGAGATATGGTTCGTTGTTGTCTGTTCGAAATTAGCGAGAAGCTCTGTGCCACTGTCATATTTCACAGGTAACTGGAAATGGTTAAGGAAATCCATCGCCAGTTTAAAAAAAGAAGAGTATCTTGAGCAATTGAGCTCAATGTACCATTTCGCAACACTCCCAATGAGAGTACGTTGAAACAATCGCAACTGTACGGAGTCATCTTTCAATGAGTTAGATGAGCACCAAAGGTGGAAGGTAGTCACATGATCTCCTGGATATTCATTAGGCTTGGCTTTGAACTTTGTAATGTCCGAAGACAACTTCGTCGGCATAGGAGACCAACGCAGATCGTGACAAATTGGGTCATTCAACAACCTTGTCAAATATGGCAAGTGTAAAGTCACCAGGAAAGGTAGTTTGGGTTGTGCTGATAACCTGGGAAAAAGGGTCCTAGAGTTTGACTGGAACCAGGTTGCCAGGAAAATTTTGGCTGCTGGCCCGAATTCTGGTAAAAATCATGGCCCTGGCCAACGTAAGGATTTTGCATATGTGGATACATCATCAGTTGATTTCCCAAATAGGACATAGATTGTTGGGCATGCATTGTGTTCAAAGGACTTTGGGAAGGATTACCCCATGCCAGTCCCGTAGGGATAGGCATAGTAGTTTTTCCGGGGTTCCATTGATTGTGGAAAGAATTACCCTAGATCGGCATTCTGGAGGAGGGAACGGATCCTTGCTCTGAATTCCAAGGTCCTGCTAAGTTTTCCCCCTATGCAGGAATAGTACCCTACCCAGGAGTAGATTGTCCAAAAATGGGGTTGCCCCCAGTCGAGAAAGTGGCTGATGAGAAGGTGTTGTTACCAAATGTTTTGTTCCAAGAAAATGGTATTGAACCTATCGGCATACTATGCGAAGGTGGTCCTTGACTCCCCGCTCCAAATAAACTATTGTGTGTAGGTTTCCCGGTGGATTGCTGATGCGAACCACCAAGTGAAGGGGACGAAGGAGGGATATGACCTCCTATGTAAGGAAAAGCATTAAAATGGATAGGAGTGCCCCCCATGTGACCTTGCATAGCAGCGCTAGAGCTCCCTGCCCCCAGACCCAAAGTCTGTAAAGTGAAGTAGGACAATACATGACTTGAACCCGAACTAGGCATACCGTATGAGAATGGAGGGCCTGTCGCACTAGGTGTGAAAGGGGTTGTGGTCGCCTCCAAAGACGGGTTCAAACCACTATGCGAAGTAGTTGCGGTCGAGACCATGGTGGCTCGGACCGATGATGGTAGGTTAGGAGATGACTCTCCTATGGTGACAACCGTGGTGGGAACTGAAGAATTCCCAGAAGAAGCAACAACATTTGTTTCCATTGCTGTGTGCGACACTGTCTAGCACTCATAAAATTGAATTGGTACAATGAAAGGTTCCGAGAGATCAGTGGTTGGGGTTTCAACTGAGCCAAGAGTGGTTGCTTCAAGGTCCAAACGGTCGATTCCTCTAGGGGTTGTTTGGGCACAATGGTTTGTAACCCGGTCACTTCAAAATACCCTTATTGGTCTAGCTTCCGCCTTAATGGTGGTGGGGGTGGCTCCAGTGTAACCGACAGCAGGCCAAGAAGCCTTCGTGACCGGCGGAGCTCGGGATCCTCCACTATGTGAGAAGATCCAAGACACTCTAAGGTAGTATAAATGCTCAAAAGTAACACACACTAAGAAAAAAGTCCCTAGAAGATAAGACAAGCAAACACTAAATTAATTGGAAGAACAGTTACAACAACCAACACTAGAGCAACTTATCGGTGGAAGTGCAACTCGAACACGGAAGAACCCTCTGGGTATACTCTGCAAAGTGTGGCCTGATGTCTATCCTAGGTACTGCGGTATACCCCCGCAGTCACCTGTGTATGTTCCTAACAAAAATTGGCAACTAGGTTGCCAGCACGCGAACAGTCACCAGGCAGGTACAGTCGAAAGTCGGGTAGACCACAATGAGCAGGGTATCGAGCCCAAAACCTATCAAGGGTATCGAGAGCAAATGGTCTGGAAGACAACTGAGGACCTCGAACAGATTCGAGACCCATGAATCCCCGTGGCAAATGCAAACAATGGAATCCCAAAACAAGCCCTCTATATGAGTTCTCCACTATGATTGATCTGGCCATGGAGGGGTTATCTCCGCTACCTTTCCGCACGCGACCTTGTGTTTATCCCCTGTGTTAGAGGGGGGTCCCGGATAACTTCCAAAAAACTGGACTTAGACACTCCCTATCTCAGAATCCAATGTTTGATTTTAAATGGCCTTGAAGAGTTTCCTCTCCAACCTAATCCAAGGCCCTAGTCCTGAACTAGTTTGTGAACCCTACAAACATAAAAGTCTAGTAGATTTTAAATTTAGGGTTACTTTTATGGCTTTGTATTACATCAAGGGGTATGAGGGTGAAACTGATGATGTGTAAAAGACGAAAGCAAAAAATGAAATAAAAAAGATGGAAACAAAACTTTTATTGAATGCAAAATTTCAACAACTTTTCAAAAGAAAGATTTTTTAACTTTTTTAAGATTTTGGACAACAAACTCAAAGGAATTTCACTCGACTACGAGCTACTTATGATCCAAGTGAACTACAAAAAATTATGAAATAAAAGACTTTTCCCAAGCTAATGATGCAGAAACACACTCTTCAACCAAAGAAGAAAATGAAAAGGGATTTTTTTATTTATTTAAGTGCTAGTAAAGCAAAAAAGGGAAAATACCGACAAGCAAAAAACCAAGAAAAACAATTATGGATTAAAGCGCAGATCACAAAGAATCAGATTAAAAAATCACACAATAGCAATTGTAAAAACAATGACTCTCACACTTGTCTAAAATCCGTTAAAAAAAAAAAAAAAAATTCTGACAACGTTTTAAATGAGAAAAAGCAAGCTAAGGGTAAAAATAATCCTAAGCTACTGACTGTTCAAACAGAGATTCAAACACCTGAGAGGAATACTTCTTATCAAAGGAGAGGATGATTGCCTCACCCTTAACAAAAATTAGCCTGTACAAGCACGCGACTGTTACTCAAACAGCACGCGTGCGAACGCGCGCTGAACAGAGACAGAGAGCATGTACACGCGGGTTGACCTTGTACAGGCCGCGTGTATATCTAAACTCTAAGAAAAAATAAAAATAGCAGACCAAACCAGGAAGAGACCACTGATATTGATAACCAGGATCCCTTGAAGGCTTGGATACTCTTTCTAACAGAAAAACAAATAATGCAAGGAAAAAATAATAAGGCAAAAACAATCTAAGATAGGACTGTTAGCAAACAAGACTCAGACAGAATCTCAGAAAACCCCCTAAGAATATGTGATTCTGGGGAAGAGGAGGACTGCCTCTAAGGTTCTCTGAACTCCTACACACTACTGCTACCTCTATAGCTAGTGTTCACACGCGGGATGTAAGAGGATAGGGCGCGGGTACATGCGTTCAGGCCTTGTGTACCTCTGTGGGTCCTGAAAAACACAGTCAAGCAAAAGTCAGGGAAAGCTGGTATGGAAAACCAAACTCCCTGCTAGCTCAGACTTTACAAAAACGAAAAGAAAAGACAGGCAAGAAAAACTAGTCTTTAAACTACCCAAAAACTAAATAAAATTCCAGGAACCCTAAAGAGTTTATCCCCAGTATGGTCGCCAATTCTGTTGTTGGGGAAAAACACCCTACGGACTAGCAAATAGAGTTCAGACTTTGCATGCAGATATGACTGAATATAAATTACTTTCTACCTTCATCTCTAGATTTAAATCCCCTTTTCTTAGTAAATGCATGGAAAGATCCACCTATCTTGTTACCGACGTTTGATGTTTATCCTCCATTGTGCTTGATTACTTGTTCACAATACTCCTTCCAAAGCTGACCTGCATTCAAGACGAGAAACAACTATGCATGCATACTACTTATATACTCACGGGTTAGAAATCAAACATAAACTAATCAAACCATAAAAATTTCATGAATTGGGATGGTAAAAGCATTCTCTTTATTACTTAAAATGAGTCAACTTTACAAAAGCTGAGACCGGTCACCGCTCCTTGAACCTGATCTTGGGCTCCTCTTTTTTTGTCCTTCAACTACTTTTCTTTAAATCTCCTTTGGCATTAGGAAAGGCTAAAGGGTTGGGACAATGAAATACATAAATGGGCAGAGTTTCTTTTCTATATTCTTCCTCTTCCAAATGGTACCCCTACCCCTTCTTTTATAGGCTAGAAGGAGCTAGGTATTTGGATGAACCCTCGGCCATGCATGGCCGGGAGTTTCAGTTAACTCACCCATATCTTTTTGTTCCGTCGGCAACTTTCTTTTTTTCGTGATTCTGAAGGTACACACGGGCTGTAGTGGGCCTGCTAGCGTGGACACTGTAGATGCATGTGGGCTGTAGTGGGCCAGCTAGCATGGACTTTTAAAAATGGATTTTTTAGAAGAGTTGTTCAGTAGTTTTTGGCAAAGAAGGGATATGAGTTGGCCTGATTCCAGGTAAGCATGTGTGGTGCAATTTAGGGTTATAACACCACAGTAGCAATCAACAATGAGCACAACGATCATAACAATGAACAAACCAACAATACGAGCGAACCCTGCCCCAGGTCCTATAGAGCTTTATTTATACATTACATGACTCTCAGACAACCTTAGACTGAAGTCTAGGTGTCACAAACCTTAGATCCAAAAACCTAGGTCCAAAACCCTAGGTCCACTTGACCCATGTTTTCAGGGCTTCACCAGCCTATTCCTCCTTCTTTTCCGTGAGGTGCTCCAAGGTATCTGTTGGTGTCTTTTTCCGCTTGTTGAGTTGTCCACGATCCCTCTTCTTTGTTGCTTTATCTTCCTTGATCTTCTCTTCCAATGACTAGATTTTCCTTTACTTCGCTCCTTCTTTTCTTCTTCTTTAACCACTTCGACCCTTCCCTGATTTATGTGCCTTCTACGCAGTTCATACTTCGCCTTTCTTCCTAAATCTTTGCTTCCTTTCATCACCAAGAGCCAACAGTCATGCTACTGACGTCAGCAGTACGTCAACATGATGTCATGATGATGTCAGTAGGGACACATGGATGCATGAGGAGGTGACACATGTCACTCATTTTTGGCTTTTTCAGGGGTTAATGTAGACCAATCAAAAATTGACATGTGGCATTGTATGAACGTGACACATGGCAATGTACGGATGTGACATGTGGCCCAATGACATGTCGACACGTGGAAATATGGATGACAGGTGGAAGTATAGATGTTGATGTGGTAGGGTGACATGGCTATATGTATCATGACATGGAAGTTGACTGGACAGGTGACTTGGTAGTATGGATACTAATGTTGTAGGCTCAGGGTATGACGCATGGTAGGCTGACAGGATGTTGATTGTGCGATGACTGTGTCGGTGACTGGACTATACGGTCCAATCACAGGGTGAAACATGGCCCAATCAGAGGGTGTCGTGTGGAACCCCGGATTTAGCCAATGTTGGCTGGGTCAAAAATTTGTCACCTTCCGAGAATTGAATGCCCGACCTATCCTCTAGCCCAAGTTTTCAGAACAAACGCCAACCAACAACCCTACACGTATTTCTTGTTATACAAATGGAAATATTTAAATTTAAGTTGTGATATGGCGCAGTTTTGGGGATATCCCCCGGTCGACAGAGGGCTAGCCCACGACCAGGGCTACGATCTAGGAGCCAAGCCAGATTTTTGGGTGCGAGGGAGGTTAGCACCTGGACACATGGCCACATGCACATGACCTGGACCAGAAGTTTAGGGTGCCAATGCTTAAGTGCGTGGCTACATGGACCATTCACATATGACCAGGGGCCCAAAATAAAGGGGTTTCCCCCAATATTTGGAAATTTTTGGGTTTTTAAACTATAATATAAGGATTTTTATGATTTTTTATGCTGATTTTGGGAGATTTTTTCCCAAAACTGAGGATCTGGAGCCCTTTTTGAGGCCGGATCTTGGAAGGAAGTTGGGATAGGATCCCCAACTCAAGGTCTATATAAATCATAGGTGTTTGACAATCCAGGAGGTCTATATTAACCGAATGATGATGAGTTTGTGAAGCTTGAAGTCATTTTTATGCAGGGAAGCCATTGAGGAAGCGAAATTTGGAGGCCAATTCCTAGAGCTACACTCAACCATTTTCAGTCTCGTCAATTGTGTTGGATTTTTGAGGTCGATCATAACACAACCAGTCCATCTTGTAATATGTTTGATGCAATTTTGATGCACTTTTGAAGCATTGAAGGTTAATAAGAAAGCCTCCCCAACTAAGACAAAGGCTCGGAGACATAGGCAATCTTGCCGAACTTCGTTAACAACCTTGTTGTTATGGTTTGTTGTTCTTTATGCTTACTTTCTGGTCTGTATTATTTATGATGGTTGCAATATTCTCTCATTAAGTTCTCCTCCTTTCCTTAATTCCTAAATGGTAATTGAAAACATGCTTAAAACTCAACCAAGTCTTTAAAGATCATTTTCGGATCAATTATTCATACTAATAATAAAGAAAGTGGTCCCTCTATTTAATGAATATCCCTTCTATTAATACACCATTGATATTGTGGCCTTTAAAGGAAAGGCATAGGTGATATAAAACTTCGGGTTGAAATGTAAGCCTACAAGATAGTTGCAAAGATCTTAGCTAAAAGAACAAGTTTGTTTATTCATAATTTAGTTTAAGTTAAACAACTTAGTTTTGTTCCTTGTAGGAAACTAAGAAACCATATATGTTGGTTTTAAGGCATCTGTTATGTGTTGAACTTTTGGACACACAGAACCTACATGTCAAACATGCACAAGACACATGCCTTAATAAGCAACATGTCTTGTATGTGTCAAACACATGGTTTATCCATGTTGTAACATGTAGAACACTCAACACACATAAATCCACCTTTAGGGTTTTTATTGAGTGTTTTAAAAATGCATCTAGGAAGTCTTTTGATGACAATGATATTATTGAGGGGTCATTCACCACACCAACAAATGTGAAACTTGGGTTTAAATATGTTGAAGGAGGAGGGAGGAGAGCCCACTCCCACCTTAAGTGGTGGCGATTCTAATGATTTTGATTATAAAATCTAGAAAAACAAACTATAATTTTTTTCTACCTTATTTTGTATTTTTCATTTAAATTTCATCTATCATATTTAAATATGTAATAAGTTTGATGCCATTAAATGATAAACTTTACTCTATTGTTTTTCTCTCTATATACAAAATTCTATATAATTTTTTCTAAATATTCTAAGTATAACACATATATAAATTATATGCATATGTGGGGTATGCTTGCAACTCTATCATACCCATATCTCTAAATGTTCAAAGTAACTAATTTTAATTTTATATCTCTAAAGGTTCAAAGTAATTAATTATAACTTTATATTTATATATTATTTTTTAATACCCATATCTCATGTTCAAAGTAACTAATTATAATTTTATATCTCTATTTTATTTTTTAATATTAATATTTTTTATTAATATAAGTGAGATATCCTTGATATCTATATTGTTCAAAGTAATTAATTATAACTTTATATTTATATATTATTTTTTAATACCCATATCTCATGTTCAAAGTAACTAATTATAATTTTATATCTCTATTTTATTTTTTAATATTAATATTTTTAATTATATGTGAAATATTAATATTTTTAATCATATTTCTAAATGTTCGAAGTAACTAATTATAATTTTATATCTATATTTTATTTTTTAATATTAATATTTTTTATTAATATAAGTGAGATATCCTTGATATCTATATTTTATTTTTTAATATTAATATTTTTAATTAATATATGTGAAATATCCTTGATATCTATATTTTATTTTTTAAATATCGATATTTTTAATTATATGCATATGTGTGGGGTATCCATGCAACTCTATCATACTCACATCTCCTTATTATATTGTGAGTTAACTTAGTTAAAAAGTGGATACAGAATATTCCCATTATATATGAATCATGTAACGACCAACATCATTTATTTTTTAATAAGAAAAATCATATTTGTATTAGAAAAATCGCTCCAAGAAAAATCATATTTGTATTAGAAAAATCGCTACAACTATACTAGTTAGCATACTATTATATCTTAAATCCATATTATTCAAAAAAAAATGTTTAAGCAAATTCAAAATTGTGCTTCATTGTCTAGAGTTCTATATATCAGTCTAAAGTGTTGTTCTATATAGTTAACCCTATATGGATATCCTCACATAAATAATTGATAGTAGATATATCTTGAAATACACAAGAAAATACTAAAGAGCTAACTATGCCAATAAAGTTTGAAATCATTGTTAACAAAGGTCTAACCATTAGGATCTAATTCCATATCAGTAAGGTGTTGTTGGATGGTTCTCTTTCCTTTGTGCTTAAGGACCCAACTGAGAGGTGTGACATTAACCATTAGGATCTAATTCCATATCAAGTAAGGTGTTGTTGGATGGTTCTCTTTCCTTTGTGCTTAAGGACCCAACTGAGAGGTGTGACATTAACCATTAGGATCTAATTCCATATCAGTAAGGTGGTGTTGGATGGTTCTCTTTCATGTGTGCTTAAGGACCCAATTGAGAGGTGTGCCATTGATTGTGGAATGTTTTGATAAGTCATTAATTTACTAATTGTGTTTCTAAGTAAGAAACATTCCCTTTTCAACTCCATAATCTCCAGGTTTTGGTGGTGCATTATTTCCATTAAGAGAATTATCTCTGTGTCCATGTTTTCTTCCTAAAGCTATGATTAAGCTCTCAATTTTGCAACGATAGATTTTTTTCCAAATAAAGGATTTCTTGACTCCTTAGTTGATCTACAATTCATATATAAAAACATAGAGAAAACTAAAATGCACAATGAAGAACATAAATTAGATAGTGCAGAGCAGAGAAAATAGAATATACATGAAAACGAAGAAGAAGAATTATAACAAAAAATAACCATCACATTTTCTTGAGTGAGAGAGGAGTTCATTCTATAAGAAATACGATTGTTTCCTTCTCGTTATTAGATGATTAAATAGAAGTTGCAACAACTAACTAAATGCTTACAACATTAATTTATAAAAGTGCACTAAATGCTTGCAGTGAAAAGTGTTGAAGCAAATTACTGTCTACAATAGAATTATATGAAACTCACTACAACACTAAACACAATACTAATTAAGGATATCCCCCTCATCCTGAGTGGACAAGGAAGTGGGGAAAATTTCCTGGTGGCCCAATTGCTCCTTGTTTAGATCCAAAAGCATCCCTGATTCTTCCATTAAATGAGGGAAATTGTGCTACAAATGATGTTGGTGTTTGAAATGTTACTTGTCTAGAAAGAGCCATACATGATCTCCTAACTGAAAGAACAAAGGTGTATGCTTCTTATCATGCCTCTTTTCGCATGGTCTTGGGATGCTTGTAAGGAAGTTTCTTCCTGAGTATAGCACTGAGTCAACATATGGGGAAAACACTGAGCTAATTGATGTTCCTGCTGGCAATGTGCATAGTTAGAAGGAGCAAGGGTATTTGAATGGAATTCCATCGAATAACCTCCCTATTTAAGTGCCACCCCACTCGCAAATTGAAATGCATCCTTCTTAATCTCAAAGGGATGATTCCTATCTAGCAAACAAAGAACTTGTGTAGATTATAATGCATGAAGAAGCTGAGCAAAGTGGTGCCCCATCTTTTGCAAAAATATATTGAGATCATGGGAATTAGAGTGCGCTAGAAATTGTGCCAAAACCTATACCCAAGATGGATCTGATCGACAACCTACTGTGTCCAGTATGAGTTCCAAATGTGGAACTAATGTGTGTCCAACATAGTATTTCTTTACTTGAATTGTATGTTCCCGCGATAGCTTGAGGATGTTCTTCCCAAGAATTATTGAAGACCAAGATATCATCAAGATAAATGATCATACATTTACCCAAATGAATTGTTGCATTCATGCAAAATCGATGGTATCAAAATGTCAAATCCACCAGTGTGAAGGAATAATCCCCTTGTAAGTGGTCCAACAATTCCTCAATTCAGGGTAGGAGGCAGCGGGTTTTAACATTGGATTTGTTAAGGGAATGGTAGTGCGTCACTAGGTGATAGCATGAATCATCCTTGTTTGGGATAACAATGGTGGGGGGACGCACATGGAGACAATGAAGGTGGAATATGGCCTAAGTTTAGAATATGACCAATTGGGTGTTCCATCTCAGCGGCCTCTTGGGGAGTGATGTGATAGGATATGGTGTCAGGAAAAGAAGCACCAGGAATCAAATCAAGTATGAGCTCGATAAAGTGAGACAAGGGAAGTTCTGTGGATTGTGTGAAGACATCTACAAATTGTTGGAGCGGGGTATCCATGACTGGAGGTACAAGGTTATTCTCATTGTTTGGATCAATGGAGTTAACTAACCACAAAGAGACACATTGGTTCAAACTGACTTGATTAATGACTGCGTGGTCAGTAATAGGATGGGTGGATTTAAGAGCAGAAAAAGTAAGAAAATAGGTACGCCCATCATGTTGCAATTGGTATGGTTGAGATTTAACATGATATATAGCATGTGAGGCTTGTTGGTAGGGAATGCCAAGTAACAAATCGACACAATCAAGAGGAAAGATATAACACACCAAATGGACAATCGCAAAAGTAACCACACATCATTGGGAGACAGTGAGATGAGGGCCTTCCTTTTGTACCCAGTAGCATTGATATGGGGTTGAGTGCAGAGTGGTGGGGAGGTTCAGGCGCGTGACCAAGTTCTGGGCCACGAGGTTATTTTGGATTTTATTGTCCAATATGAGAGTAGAAAACTCATGATTAATATAAAAATTATGTGTAAGCAGGGGTATATTAGAGATGTCGAGTTCATTAGTGGTCATCAGGATCAGAGAAGGGTCTACTCAGTAGGATTTTCGAGAGAGACTACTTCAGTATGGTCAGGGGAATCTGGCTGAGCGACCTCTGAAAATAGAGTCTGGTTGGTGTGAATGTTCTTCAGTGCCCAACAGTTTGTAGATGCATGTGAGTTGGTCTTATGAAAGGTACACCAAGGTGCATTTCTAGGTGTGCATGGGGAAGCCAGGGAAACCAGGGAATGCTTAGTATGCGAAGGACTAGCAGTAGAAGAGCTATATCGAGTTGGGGGAGAGAGGATTTGAGGAGACACTTTATGCTCCATGACCAAGGCCCGAAGAAAGGCCTTATCAAAGGAGGAGACTCAAACAAATCAAATTCATGACAAAAAATTGTTAATAAACTAGAATTAAATTTGACAATCAATACCTCTTCTAGATCTGAAATCTGTAGCTGGATGCACAACTTGCATAATACATATATGTATCTCTATAATGAATAACGGGTGAGTTGTCAGAGTTGTAATCATTTGGAAAGGAGGTTCTGTCGATATCCCAGGGGATAGAAGTGGTCTCTGAGTGCCTGGAAAAATGCCTCCCACATCATAATGTGTGGTGTCTATGTCTCAATCGGGTCACCTATGTCCATGACCCACGAAGAATTATCCAATTGAGTGTCCCACGATGTCTTCATAATTCCCTCGAGTTGTAAACCGACAATATGAAGCTTCATGTCTTTTGTCATCTTAGGACATATACAAAAGTATGTGGAAAGACTGCGAAGCTAAGGGTGGACATTATCACCATTCATTTGGCCCACAAAATTCAGTAATTGGAAGCATGTATCGCATTGCATGGGTTTTGGAGATCCATGTTGTTGTAGATGGAGTAGATCCTGGAGAGCCATAATTAAATCCTGAATTGGAGTTGTGGCACTAGATGCAGAATCCTCTGTAGACGACTCTGTTCACGACAACATAATCTTCATTCACCATGGATGCCAATCTATCACTAAATGTTGCACTAAGAATCATTGAAATCCTAAGGGTCTTGAGAAGGAAACTTGTACCCTGAAGAGGGCGTGTGGAGAATGGTAAAAAATGAGCATGCTGGAAGCCTTGAGGAGGGCACACTGGAAGTCCTAAGAAGGATGTCTGGCTCTGAGAAAAAAAAAAGTTGGATGGCCTCTCTTCTGAATTTCATGGCCGAGAAGAAGCTGACTTGGATCTAGGCTCTAATACTAATTGATATTCAATTCAAATTTGAAAACACACAAAAAACTAAAATGCACAATGAAGAACAAAAAATAGATAGCGTGAAGCAAAGAAAATAGAATATACATGGAATTGGAGAAGAATAATTAGAACAGAAAATAACCATCACATTTTCTTGAGTGAGAGAGGAGATCCTTCTATAAACAAGATGACTTTTTCCTTCTCATTATTAGTTGATTACAATAGAAGTTTCACCAACTAACTAAATTCTTACAACGGTAATTGCTAAAAGCACACTAAATGCTTACAGTGGAAAGTGTTGAAGCGAATTATTGTTTACAATAGAAATATCTGAAACTAACTATAATACTAATTAAGGAGTGCCCCCTCATCCTGAGTGGCCAAGGAAGTGGGTTGCATTTCCTGGTGGCCCATTAGTTTTCTTTCAACCTTTGAGATCTCACGCATAGGGAAACACTCTTCGCTTACATATCAAATGCGTGCTTAGTTGATGCTACAAAAACCATTCGAAAACATCTGACACTATCCTAACAACAATAACTCTACAAACTGAAATAATATAGAGTGGACTCACTTGACACCAATTCAACCACCTCTGGACATGTTGAGTGCACCAACACGACCCTTTTCACTCAATTTTCACTGCAACAAAAAGAGCTTGGAAGGAGCATAAAGGGATGAGTCAGTAACCACAAATTTAAATGCAAAGTTCCCAAAAGAATTCCTAGATGAGAAATGCACCCAGAATGATACATAAAAACTCTCCCTTAATCGTGCAGGAAGGAAGAAACAACCACAAAGCTTGGAAATTTTCCAAAGGAATTCACAAATGTGTAATGCATCCAAATTGATCCAGATAAACTCTTCCCTCAAGTAGGATTAACCGAATTTTGATAGAGGATATCTCCATTTTCCCACCCGTGAAAGAAATTAATTCAAATGGTGATTGATTAAACACCCAAGGCGATACCCACTTGTGTGAAGTACAACCCATATCCTTTTGTTGCGGGTGAATGAACATGGGCATTGCATATGACGTGACTATATTGTGATTCAATATGTATGCCTTCATTACTTTGTAGATTCCTTCATAATTAAAAGGAGTAAGAGGATTAACACCCCAATAAAACAATTTAATGTTTCTTTTCATCATTTAATCAAGGTATTGGAACTCTTTTTTATCTTAATTATTTCTCATCTTCCTTGTTCTAACCTACAAACTACATTTGCTAAGCTATTCGCCTTTCCATTCATTACTTAGATGACTTTTCCCTGGACCTTTTCTCAAAGTTTTAATTATCATTTTTGGGTCTCTAATGACAATTATTCTTTTATATAACCTTTCATCAGTTAGTCTCAATCCCATAAACAAAAGCGAGTGCTTTAGCATGGTTATTTGTTTCCCTTCCTAGATCCCAGATAAAAGAATTTTCTTATTTTCCTTCAAGATCAACTATAATCCCTCCCGCTCCTACCGACCCTAACCACCAACATCATTTAAAAAAATAAACATATTGAAATGTTACCATAACATTGTTTGACAATTTTGTTTAAATTTTCAAGTTGAGGATCACTTTTTCGATGTCGTCCACCAAAATTTTCTCACATGACATAAGAATGTCTACTCTCACAGTTTTATCTTGTATTCTGGACATACAAATTACCCATCCATTGTTTGTTCGCCAACACAACTCTCCATGCTTTACCGTTTCAAAATAATACCCGTCAACATGAAAAATTAAAAAGAAAATACTTCTTTCATAATTGTTAGTCTTTCTCAAGCCCATCTACTAAAAAAAAGTCTATTCCCTCTTATCATCCCATGTTGGGAATATCTATCAAACATTGAGAACATGTACTAAAAAAGAATAAAATTCAACTCTATATGGTTGTGCTATTGTAGTTGTTGATTGTCTCAACAAATCCCCCACTTGAAAATTTAAGCAAAATGCATTTCTTAATCCAATTCTCTATATGACATTTCTATTTCGTGATTGTCTTAATAAATCCCTCGTGTAATTCCCCTAGGTTGATCCCCATGTTGTAAATATGTATCTGTATATATGTTTTTGTAGGCTAGTGAGCCTATATGGTTGTTGGGTCAGAGTGTCTGTGTATATAGGTTTTGCATCGGAGTGTTTGTGTGGTATTAAGTTGGTGTGCTTGTGTGTTGAAAGTTTGGTGAGCATAGTAATGCAAATTGTAATCACACTTTGATATATTAATAAAATACATCACAACTATTGACCAAGTCAGACAAGAGAGTATGGGGGGCTAGGACTCCACGAGAGGGAAAAGGGGCTAAGGGATTATGGAAAAAGGCTTAAGCCAAGGGAGCTAAGCCAAGTATTATGTCATGTCCATCCTAAGTTCTCAAGTGGAGGGACGAGTTCCCAAGTGGTGGGGAAATGATTTCCTTGGTTGCCACTTGTCAAAAGGGAACATGCATATTTAAATTTTGGGTTTAGTGGAAAATTAGGGATTCCATCATTCTGATCTTTCATTCTTTCCATTTTTGGTCTGGAGAATATTGGGTGTGAGCTAGCGAGCCACTGTGACCTTGGTACCTTATGAACCCTGAGAACCTTAAGTTGATTTGGGTGTACAAATTTCCTTACATTGCCTTGGGGAAGGATTAAACCCTGGAGAGAGAATTTTCTGGGATACGTTTCTCTGGGTGTGAGGTCTAGAGGGTGCTTGGAGACTCCTTATAGTAGTTGGAGTTCCTAAATCCACAAATACCAAAGACTTCTTGGTCAACTTGTGTTGGATCCCTAGAAGGGAAGTGGGACAACTCGAGGGACTACCGACAGAGAAGGGGATACACTTCATTGGATTGTGCAGGTTGATGGGGAATGAGACACTGTAGATTGAAATTGCTACTAGAGTTTGGTACCTTGGCCTTGCCATTATTGTGTTAACTGTGAACCACACCTTAGTTGACTTAGGTAACCACATTCTTTTTATACTGAACAATGTACTTAATTATATTATTATTATGCACATTTATATTTATGAATATTAATATGTGTTACACATAAATTATACGTGGAATTATAAATTATTAGGACTTCATAAGTATGCAAGGTATAACTTGGAGTATCATAGCGACATAATTATTAGTGGTACTAGAATAACAACGAGTTAAGTAAAATATGTGAGATAGTATGAATTGCAATGATGTCGAGAAGCGAGTTTTGCGGGTGTGTTACACTCCAGTTAGAAAACTAAACCCAAAACGCATTTCTTCCTTAACCATGAAGGCATTACATTAAAGCAATGACGATATTTTAAGCAAATGAAAGGAGAGTCCCGTGGGATAGCACAGCACAGAGGGGAGAGGTCACTAGTTCCAGTATTGTTTTTTAGGTTGTGGTTTGGCACCCATACCATTTACAAAGAGGAGAAGTATGGGAGGGCTTCCCAGCACACCATTTATTGTAAAAAAAAAAAAAATGAAAAGAAATCACATTAAAAAACGAAAAACCTAAACCTAATTGTAACAAGGTTTTATTGGAAAGAGTATTCTAATGTCCATCCAATAATCAGCAAATTCAGCCCTTCCAACTTTCCCCTTCCATTATTTCATACAAAGTAGAGCTCCATTCAGGGGATTGATTTTGCTTGTATTCTTTCCATTCTTTCCACCACTCCATGAAACTGCTTCCTTCCAAGAAAACATCCGAGGAAACGCTGCGATCATTTATCATTCTTGTCACATAACCTTCAAACATTTCAAGACTCTCTAACTTTTGGTGTTGATCTTGTT
>ML812133.1:93309-111187 GCA_009831015.1 Picea engelmannii
CAACATTCCTGCAAATTAGCACTAATATTGAAGGAGGTCAAGTACCAGATTATTGGGAGTATCCATTACTGGGCTGAATCAAAATATCATTACTAATTACAGACCATACCATTATTTACCACAATCCCATTCAAAATTACAAATTAAATGCCATCATTTTGTCACTTCAAACACAAACAACAAATATAGAGGTTACTAGGAATTTTGAGTATGTTAAGTATTACATGCTTAATAGGCACCGATGTTATGGCTGTGAACTGAGAGGTGCACCAGGAGCTTGAATCAAACCCATTTAAATTAACACCAAAAATAAAGATAAATTCACCCAACAATCCGATGCAACTTCAAATACAAGCTCTATATTATCCACTGCAAAAATTCAAAACTTTGTCCAAAACCACATTAAACAACAATAAAATGCAATATTTTACCTTCTTAAAAAATATCCTTTTCCCCCCAAAACCACATTAAGCCACACTGAAGTGCAAAAGATATCCTAATCTTGACCTCCCATTTAAAATATACAGAAAATAATTTGAAAATTGACACGGAAGCAGTTATCAAAATGTACAGAAAACAATCATATATTGCAAAAACGAAATAAGCTCATGCTTACATCGGGGTAGATGACTGTGCTTCCATTTGATCTGTTGTTGCTTCACAATGCTTTTGGAGTTTCCGTATATTGCACCCGGGGCTGTCTTCTCTTTATAAGTAGCGGAAAAGAGAAGTCCAACAAAAGCAACATCCTGGAAAATAAATTTGGAGTTTCCTCATATTGCGGAAAAGAGAAGTCCAACAAAAGCAACATCCTGGAAAATAAATGGAAAGAAGAGTGCAGTTACTTACGGAGTGACAGGAACGTGTGGTTGTTAATGTCAATCCATATCATTTCGGAACCATATGCGAACGTGCCACGGAAGTCATTTCGATCCTTCCTGGAACCATATGCGAACGTGGCAGCGAAGTCATTTCGAACCTTCCTTTAATCTTTTTAAAAGAAATTTCCATTTTCTTTCCCGCCTCTCTAGCGTGAGAACATTAATTAAAATTTATTAATTATTTAATTTATTAATGGGCTATTAATTACGCTGAAAGGCATATTTACGCCCTATTGACAATGGGTAGATTTAATATGGGTTTAGTGTTTAATAAGTTTTTTATAGACAGGTTTAAATATGGCTGAAATATTCTTAGTAGTCACACAAAATAAATGGCCGTGATTTCAATCATTAACTTCCTAGCTATTATAAAGACATCGGTTTATGTGTTTACTTTTTTACATTTACCTAATCATATTTAAAAATTACTTTGATAGCTAACTGATTGCCACCTAAATGATTAACAGAAATTAAAATATTAACACCAGATAAATTAAGCTCAACAGTTTATTTGTTAATCAATAATAAAATTTATTAATGTGTGAGTAATTGAGATGAAAAAGTTAATAGTTTGAATATAATTTTTAATTAACATAATAAAACAAAATAACTAAATCAAAAATTTATTTGAATTAAATTTTATTAATAAAATAATGAAATAAAATTTATTTGAACTAAATTGTATTAATTGTTTAAATTATTTAAAATCAATTTGTGTTTGATGGAATATGGAATTACCAAATTAGTATTAATCGGTTATTTCTTTCCCGCGTCTATAGTGTGAGAACATTAATTATGAAAGATACTTCGTGTGAAATGGAAAAAAGATGTGTTCATGAATTAAAATTTATTAATTATTTAATTTATTAATGGGTGAGTAGTTGAGACGAGAAAGTTAGTGGTTTGAATATATTCTTAATTAACATAATAAAATAATAAAATATAATTTATTTGAATTAAATTGTATTAATTGTTTAAATTATTTAAAATCAATTTGTGTGTGATGAAATATGGAAATGACCAAATTAATATTAATCAAATATTTTAAATAATTTACAACTAATTAATTAATACACCATGTCTCATTATTTATAAACATAATAAAAACAGAAAATAATTTACAACTAATTAATACCACAATGCCTCATTATTTATAAAACATAATAAAAAAACACAAGTTTTTGATAGACCTTATTCCATGGTCATGTTTAAGAGGGTACTTTAAGCTTTTTTGTAAGAATGAAGTTATCCTATGTCCAAAGACATATAAGTTATATGTATAAATAATTTAAAAGTGATATTAATTACTCAATTACCATATTATAGCAATGGGTTTTGCATACTACAGCAATCGGTTTTGCATTGAACATGATTTTGTTTTTGAGTTTATAAAAAAATTCATATTTTTTTTCCATGGTTTGGGTTTTGCATATTGTAGCAATAGGTTTTGCATTGACAATAAATTTGTTTTTGAGTTTATAAAAGAATTCATATTATTTTTAATTCCACAAGTTTAGCACATAGTTGAAATTTTAACTTTGTTGCGAGCAAAAAGTTGAAATTTTAATAGATAATTTAATTCCACAAGTTTAGCACATAATTGAAATGAATACATATTAGTGATAATTAGAATACATGTATGTGTACGAAATGGCTACATTTTTTTGAAAGTTAAAATGTTTTATTTCCTTGCGACTTTTTTGTAGTTTTTGGTGATATCTTATCATTAAATTTGTCACAAACTTGAAAACATATGTAATTTGTTAGTCTAGATTATTAATAGATGTTTTCGTTTTTTTAAAGTAATTTAGACATTTGAAATTACAATTTAAACAATGTATAGCTTAGAATATATAATTATATGTTTTAAATAAAGTTGATAATTTAGGCCTCGAAAGAGTACAAAAAGAAGAATGGATAAAATATACTAAAGGGCTAGTAAGTGTTGGAATTGAATTAAATAATGAGAAAGACAGGTTACTTTGGTCTTGGGATACCAAACAAGTCCAAGTAAATGCCAAATTAGCATATGAAGTACAAATGTTGGAGGTCAGGGGAGAAGAAACAAAATTTTGGTATTCTAAGATATGGAAGTGGCAACTACCTATGAAAGTAAAATTGTTTGTCTGGTTAATGATAAAACAAAGAATATTCACCTGGGATAACTTGATAAAAAAGGGTTTTCAGGGGCCTAGCTATTGTGTACTTTGCAAGGAAAGCGAAGAAACCGTGGCACATTTATTTGGCGATTGTAGTTTCATAACAAATATTTGGCATATTATCTCTATGGAACTAAAGTTGGTTAATAATTGGCAAGGTGGAATATTTGAAAACAGTCTACAGAACTGGACAAAGAAGAAGGAAAATTGGATGGATGTCCCTTGCTTTATTAGTTGGGAGGTTTGGAAGCATAGGAACCTGTTGATTTTTGAAGATAAACAAAAAACCCATGTTAGAGTTTGTAATTATATCCTACAGAACTTGGGGGGACAAAAATATACACAGGATACTCTTCTCAAAAGGATTGACAGACCACTTCTACTTGATTGAGTCGGGGCAGTAGGATTTTTTTATGGGGCTTCAAAGGAAAGAGCAACAAAGTGCGGGGTTGGAGCCTATCTGAAATGTCCAATAATGGGCACTTACAAACTAAAACTGAACTGTGGAAAAGGAACAAATACTAAAGGAGAATTGATGGCTCTTTGGTCAATTTTATATTTTTCTTATATCAAGGTATCAAGGTTACATCTGTTGGGCGACTCTAAGGTTATTATAGACTGGTATACTAACAAAAATAATTTTCAGGTGATATCCTTGCAACCTGGGTTGTCAAAGATTAGATCGTTGAGCAGTCATTTTCAGCAAATCAATGCACAACATATATATAGAACACATAACCAGATTGTTGATCGACTTTCAAAGGAAGCATTTCTTTTAGAGGAAGATGGTATATATTGGTCACAGATCACAGAAGGACAACAAGAAATGAATGGAAAATTAAATATCGGTTTCTAGAATACTCTGTACATTAGAATTTTGTTATAATACAGACAAAAGGAAGTAAATACGTTTTTTATTATTTTGGTTATTGTTATATATGCAGTAGTGATTTTATGAACAGTGATGACAAGAGTTAACAGAACAAAAAAACCTTATAGAAGATTGGCTACAGATTTGAAATGAGTTTTGTAATGATCTGAAAAAAGACAATATTATATTTACTAATATAAGAGTTTTTTCTTACTGAAAAAAATAAAAATAAAAAATTATATGTTTTTGAAAATAATATATAGATTAGAACATATAATTATATGTTTTTGAAAATAATATATAGATTAGAACATATAATTATATGTTTTTGAAATTGCAATTTCAACCATATACATGTTATAATTTGTATTTGTAATTATATGTTTTATTTTATTTAGAATTGACTCATATACTTGAAATTGTGATTTAAACTATATACTAACAACAACCACATTTAAGTAAAAATTGGTTGGTATATGTTTATAGATTTCATTTTCCATCTTTTAAAATTAAGGGTGATCTACTTATATTACTTAAATGTGGTTGTTGGTTGTTGCTAGTTAACAACAAACATGTTGTGGAGGAGGATTAATAAATCATTAATATATTAAAACATAATTATTGTATTGATGATGATGATGATTAACGTCCACTAAGACAGAATTGGTCTATCGGATCTTAAGAGGGTAAGTGATTCTTTAGAATTTTGTTTCTGTACTCGAAAAGCATTAAGAGAAGCTTTCCAAGATCACCATACTTTTGTTGAGTTAAGAGGTTAGGAAGGTTGGTAGTGTGAAAAATATTTTGAAAATGAGATCTAATATGGGTATAGGCTAGACAATCTAAGAGAAAATGTTTTTCATCCTCAACCTTCTTAGTGTCACAAAGGGACACACTCTTTCATCCCATGGCATTTTATCAATTGACCAATGCTAATTTCACTATGGAATTAATTATTTGAAAGAATTACTATTTAAATTAAAATATTAATATATATGAATTAACTGAAAATTAATTAAAGTATTAATTAATTATTACATTAATCTATGCATGATCATCAGTGTTAAAAAATATTATATTAATCGATTAAATTAAATTAAAGTATTAGTTGATTTATTAATACAATAATAAAGTATTAAAAATTAATGCATTAACAAAACATTAATAAAGTATTATTAATTAATACATCAATAAAGAACTAATACATTAATAAAGTATTAAAGTATTATTAATTAATACATCAATAAAGCATTACATTAATAAAGTATTAAAGTGTTTTTTTTTTGTAAGTGAGTTGAGATTCTATATTACTGTAAAACTATAGTACAAAAGTATTAACAAGGAGGGGTCCCTGGATCTGCCAAAAAGGAAACTAGATCAGGGCCCTCGTAGACGCACTATCAACCAAAAACGAGGGAGTTGGGTCGCCACCCTAGGAAACCGACCCAGTCCTCTTAATCCAGTAACAGATAACAGTACCAGTACGTAACCGATAATATATTCAGTAACAGATAATAGCAAGAAGTGCATAAAAACCATGGTTGGTGCTGCACTAGTCCAGGATGATTGGCTGGTTATCATCTCCTTCCTTTTTTGCTATTTTTTTCTCTTTCTGCTCTACCAAGCATGTTCTTTTGATGTTGGTTGGGGTTCTGCGTCGGCCCTCGGGAATTATGTCCAAATGGTGGACGTAGCAGAGATAGATGTGAAATTGTCCCGCCAATTGCTCCAGTATTTCATTTTTACTCCTCTGGTCCTCCACTATTCCTCTGGCAAGAGTCTCCAAGTTGTTGAGTTGGTTCATGATTTATGTGAGCTCCTTCGTATGTCCCCTAATTGCTTCCTTGCTGGTCTCTTTCCTGTTAGCTTTCAGCTTGCCTATCAGCATTTTAGTGCGTTGGGCTTCTTCCACCATTTTTTGGTAGAGGGTCATTCTTGTTTCAATGTTCCTTGGGTCCTTAATCCCGTCAGCTTCTTGAATGAGTTCATCCCATTCCTTGCCCTGGCACTGGTTGTTGAATTCTCTTTCCCATCTGTCTATGACTACTTTCCCCTTGGGGTTGATCTTCTTGAGGAAGGTTTCCTTGGCCTCTCTGGCTGCCTGTTCCACCTTCGTGATCTTCCGGGTGCTTTTTGGATGAGCCTCCCCTTGGGGGCCTCTCTTGCTCTGGGTATTCTTCAGTCTTATCACCTCTGCTTGTTTTGGGTGGTTCTCATCTTGAGTTCCTTCTCCACGGTTTTCCATTCCTTCTTGGTTCTTAGTATGGCCTCTGTAATTTCTTCCCTCCGTTCTGTGGTTTCCCTTGATGATGCTTCCTTTATTGGGTTTCTCTGACTGTTGGCTTCTCTTTTGAATCATTGATCTCCCATAGAGGTGTCCTTTCAGGTTCCGTCACATTGATTTGGATCGTGTGTTCTTGGGAAACCTGTCGTCATCCCTACGTCGCTCCCCTATTTTGCACATTGTATGCCAATCATTTCCTCCCCTCATACCTATGTATAGGTGATGCGTAATCAAACCTGTCCATGTCCAGTCGTTTTTTTCTGTGTACTTTCCCTCCTGCTAGATATCCCTCCTTTCCTCCCACGAGCAGTCCCCATACTCCTTTCTAGTGATAGGGCCGCTATATAGTATCTCATTATGTGGTGTGACTTGGGTCTGTATTGGAATTTGTGTTGGCATGTTGGCCTTTCGAGTTCTGACGAGGTCCTATGTGTATTTCGAGTACATCTGCGTCTCCAATCTCGTTGTGGTCATCAGTACTTCGGCTACCATTGTAGTCGTTTATCGCTATTTGAGTGTAGTTAGTTCGAAATTGACCACTTGGTATGTTGCTCCATATTGTGTCCAGTTCTAGTTCTACTCCGTCTGCACCTTCGTTAGCTATTCTTTTCACTAGGCCATTAGTTGACCTTCATACCTAGCGCAACTCTACTGCAATCCTCGATTGCATGTGCTAGTGAATTCTTTGCAGGGACTGCGCCAAGCGCCAATGTTTATGGATTTTGCCCATTCTGGTACCGTTTTGGAGCTTCCTTACTGTGTTGATTACTAGCATAGAATCTCCTTCCACTATAGTATTGGTTATTGCTTCCCGGCGTAGAATCTCAAGGCCAATCTCCAAGGCTCCAAACTCTGTTGCATTGTTAGTTGAGTTCCCCAAACTCCTAGTATACAGCCAAATGATATTTCCTGGACTATCCCTGATAACTCCTCCCAACCCTGTCCGGCATGGGTTACCTTTCGATGCCTCGTCAAAATTCAGCTTGAGGGAACCCTCTAGTGGTGGTTTCGATTTGCGCTCACCTATTTGGAGTTGCGTTGGCCGTCTCACTTGAAAGGGGTTGTGTCCTTCCTTCAGTCGAAAGGCCTCAAGAATTCTGAGATCCTGGGTTGTGAGTTGCGCACTTCTCTGTTAGTAGTTGCAGCTCTGTATTGTTTCTCTTGTCATGGCGATGATGGTTTCCTTGATTTTTCCTACCATCCATTATTGGTTCTTGAAGATGCGTTAGTTCCTTTCTTTCCAGATTGCCCAAATGATCATTCCGGGAATGAGGATCTAGCTGAGATTCACCTCTTCATTATCGTTGTAGTTCTCTTTCCAAGTATTAATATTTGCAGATATATCCCCTCTGACCCTGTTAGATTGTCGGAAGATGTTGGCCCCCCAGTCCTAGACTTCTGTTGTGAGGGTACATTCATCTAGCAGATGGTTCGTTGTTTCCTCTTTTTCTTCACATAGGGGACATATAGAAGGTCGTATGAAACCGCGCTTCCTGAGGTTTTCCCATGTTAAGATTCGATTGTGGAGTATTAGCCACTGGAATATTTTTATTTGGCCACTGTGGGCTATTCCAGAGTTTAACCCATTATTGTGCTGGGTCTTCTTGGTCCTGGTTCGTAATGTAGTGGCATACTTCTTTGAGGTTGAATTCCCCGCCATCCTTGTGTCCCCATCTCAGCTGGTCCATTCCTTTTGCAACTACTATTCTTCGTTTCCCCAGTTCCTCCTCCACTTCTTGTATTGTTGTTGTGGTTTGGTCTCTATTCTATGGGGTGAGAGTGTTCCAGATTCTCCATTTGTTACGATCTATTTCTTGCGTCCAGTATTGGTAGAATCTGGTTTTTCCTTGTGCAAGCATCTCCTGTTGGATTTCCTCCCTTCCGATTTTTTCCAATCTAGGTTCCTGTTGCCAAGCATCCTCCTAGAACCTTGCAGTTCTGCCATTTCTAACCTCCCAAAAGCTCTGTGATTGGATCCAAGCCTTGTTGCACCATGCTAGGTTCCAGATAGCAGACCCTGCCTTGGTGCCTCTGAAGCGGATTTTGTTCTGATTGCTTATGTTCGGGGCATATTTTGCCTTCCACAGGTTTACCCATGGCATCGTGGTTTCTTTGACCCAATGCCACCAAATTTTCTCCCCATAGGCATCATTGGTCACTTGCGGGTCAAGTAGCCCCAGGCCTCCATTTTTTTTTGGTTTACAAATTTTCTCCCAAGCCACCAGTGCCCATTTTTTCTTTATTTCCGCTCCTCGCTAGAGGAACTCTCTTTGTATTGTCCTCATTTTTTGTAGTATCCCCTTGGGGGCTGGGAATACCGACATCATGAAGGTTGGGATAGCTTGCAACACTGACTTGGTTAAGATGAGTCTTCCGGCTAGGTTGAGGGATATGTATGTCCAGTTTTTTACCCGATCTTGTAGCCTGTTGATTACTCCTTCCCAAGTGGACATTTTGTAGGCTTTATCTGTTAATGGGATTCCCATGTAATTGGTTGGAATTTTTTTGCGTTCAAAGCCTAGAATATTGGCCAGATTTATCTGTATTGCGAGGTTGGTATTAAAGAAAAAGATCATAGATTTTCACTGGTTTATCTCAGCTCCCGAAGCTTCCCCAAACTCATCTAGGATTCGTTTGTAAGATTTTTCTTCCTTGACTGTGGGTATGCCATGAAGTGTGGTGTCATCCACAAATTGTTGGTGTGTGGAGGTAGGATAGGTCGCAAAGGGTTTGATCCCAGATATTTCCCCTTTTTCGGTTGCACTCATTAGGCTTCAACTGAGACCTTCCATAATTAGAATGAAAAGGAAGGGGGACAACGAGTCTCCTTGTCTAATGCCTCTAGTGGGCCAGAACGGTTTGGCAAGGGCTCCATTGACCAGGAGCGAGTAGCTTGTAGTTGAAACTAGGTTGGCTATCCAGTTGATCTAGTGTTGGGTGAACCCAAAGGTTTCTAGGGTCTTGACCATATAATGCCAGCTAATTTTTTCATAAGCTTTGGCTAGGTCTAGTTGTATTATCATTCCACCTTGTTTTTGAAGCTTGAGGGTGTGGATGAGTTCATGGGCATGGATGATATTGTCCATTATTTGTCTTCCTTCCACGAAACCAGCCTGTTCTTGTGAAACCGATGTGGGTAGGAGGGGTTTCAGTCTTTGCTATGACTTTGGAGATTAACTTGTACACCACATTACATAGTTCTATCAATCGATATTTGTCTAGGGTTTTGGCTTCATTTTCTTTGGGGATGAGTGTAATCATTGTGGCATTTAGCACTTTGAGAATAGAGGCTGACCTTCTATAGTCTTCCACTACTCTATACACTTCATGTTTGACAACTTCCCAACAGGCTTTGAAGAACTCCACCGTGAATCCATCCGGGCTTGGGGCTTTCCCATTGGGAATTTCCTAGAGTGCTTGGTTGATTTCCTCCTTCGCTATGGGTTTTTTCAAATTGTTATTTTTTTCTTTTGTGACCAGTTGTAGGATATGTTGCATTATCATTTGTATGGTTGTCATTCTATCTTGGTTGGGTTCCTGGGCTATCCCTTGGAAGTGGTTTACCAGATTTTTTTTTATGTCTTTATGTGATTCTCTCTCGATTCCATCCTGATCCCTGATCTTCATGATTTTGTTGTGGGCTCTTCTGGCCATCGTTGTTCTATGAAAAAACTTGGTTTTCCATTCCCCTTCATTTAGCCATCTAATCCGTGATTTTTGTCACCAGAGGGTTTCTTCTTGCTGACATCATTGCTCCCACTCCTGGTTCCGCTGGAGTTCTTCCTTTTTACGTTCCTCCGTGTAGCCCTCCAAAATGCAAGTTTCCTGGAGTATTTTCATTTTTCCTTCTATATTTTTCTTTTCTTGGTTTATATTCCCAAAGGTGTTCTTGTTCCACTCCGTGAGCCTATGTTTGATGTGTTTGAGTTTTTTATAGAGTTTGAACATCTCTGTCCCTTTCTCTAGTTTCTCCTCCTTCCACCATTGTTTTATTTTGTTTTGGAAGGTCGGGTGTTCCAGCCATAATTTCTCAAATCTGAAAGGCCTGTTTTTTGGTGTGGTCTGGAATCCTACTTCCAGTTGTACTAGCCAGTGATTTGATCCCCCCCAGGGTAGGATATTGCAGTCTAAGGTCATCCCTTGTATTATGATTGATTTTAACACCAGGAATCTGTCAAGTCTTGTTGCTATCTGGTGTTGCTTCATCCGTTTGTTATTCCAGGTGAATTGTTCATTATTGGTTTTCAAATCTACCATCTTCGTTGTGTCGATGAAGTTTGAGAATTCCTCCGCATCTCTATCAAATTGTCTTATTCCTCCTTTTTTCTCCGCAATTGACATGATGATTTTTAAGTCCCCTGCCAAATCCATTGGAGGTTGTTTGATCTGGTTTTGAGCTCTTCTAGGTCTCTAATCATTTCTTTCTTTTCCCCTGACGCCTGGGGTCCATACACATTAGTGCATATAAGCTCCTCTACATTCTCGATGATTTGCATGCGTACCGTAAGAGTGTGCCTGGTTGCTTGAACTGCTATTAGGCTGAGTACTTGAGGGTTCCACAGGGTCAGGATTCCCCCTACCGTTTTTTGGCCTCCATTGGACATCATTTTGTACTTGCGCCAGTGTTGTTGACTAATGGTTTCCATCCTGTCTGTATTACACTTTGTTTCTTGAATAAAACAAAGATCTGATTGTTCCTGCTTTAGTCTATTTCTAAGGATTCGTTGTTTTCTTGGGATGTTTAGGCCTCTTATATTCCAGGTTATGACCTTCATTTTAAACATGTGTGGGGGAGTTAGGGAAGATTTTCTTGATCTTACCCGAGTTTATCAATAGAGCTCCGAGCTCCTGCAGGGCTAAACTATTTGATTTTCTGCCTTGTTTCCTCTGCGTCTACTTGGGTGATAGTTGTGGTTGTCCCTTGCCTACTTTAACTCCTAGGTATCCAATCTCCCTGTAATTACGCTTTTGGCCATGAGCTTTGGCTTCCTCCCTTTGTAGGAACAGGTACTGGATGCGGTCTAGTTGCTCTGTTGGTACATTCTCTACACCCTGTTTTTTTCCATTGTTCCAGTATATTTGTTAGATCTATCCCTTCCTTTTCCACTAGGTCTCTGAGATCAAGATCTTCTGTGCCTACTTCGCTTGGGGTCATTTCTGCATCTCCATCATTTTCTTGCATGGGGGTGTTGTCGTCTCTGATTTCTCCCTCCATTGGGGTTGCACAACTTCCTTGTCCCTTTTGAGTACTTGGTCAATTGTTTGACTCATTTATCTTTTGTTCTTTGACTTCCTGAACTGTTGCCTTATCTTGATCACCTTTTTCTTCTTTAGTAGATCCGTCATGTCTGTCTGTTTTGTTTCGGGCCTCCGGGTTGGTCCCTGCTGAGGCTTTTCCCTGCTTCTTGTTTTCTCTACTCCTGGGGTTTGGTTTTACAAAACCTTCCTCATCTGGCTGTTGTTTGGGGTTTTCTGTTTCTTTCTTTTTATTAAGAGGGAATTCCCTAATCAGGTGACCATGTTCATGACATCTTCTGCATCTGAAAGGGATATGTTCTTAATCGATTTTTTGGATCCATTCCTCATCTCTGAATTCAAGGCTGATGGATTTTGGAAGTTCTCCCGACACATCCATCTCTATACATATTCTTGCATAAGATGTATATCTCCCTCTCAGTGTGGTTTCTGCTATCTTTATGTATTTCCCTAGGTTGTTTCCTATAGCTTCGAAAGTTGAGGGTAACCAGTAGTCTAAGGGTAGGGAGTAGAGTCTCAGCCAGACCGATACCTTTTTGAAGTTTTCTTTTCCGGGGGAGAAATTGTCCTTCCATGGTTGCATGTATAGTCCTGTTGATGCATGGAAGTATGGCCCTCCTTCAAAGATTCTATCACTATCCTCCAGGTTTATGAAAGCGGCTGTGAAGAAGCCTTTCAAGCCCAGATGAAGTTCCACTTCCCCATTTGGATTCCAGTGGTATTTAATCCAGTTGCGCAACATTCTCTCTGTTGGACACAAGCCCATAAACTTGCATATTAGCGCATGCGCTTTCATCTGATCTCTGTAAAGTTGCGTCTGCGGATCTATGAGTACCACCTTTGGTATCATTGTTGTTTTTGGTTTTCATGAGTTGCGCCCTTCCATCGGGTTGGTCTTCTGTGTGTCTGGCATTTCTCTCTGGGTTTCCTTGGATTCCTCTTTCATGCTCTCGTTTGTGCCCTGGTTCCTTTCCATACCTTTCCCTAGGTCTGATCCTGAGGTGCCTATCATTGGTGCTTTGAAAAATACGCCCCTTGGCCCCTTCCCTCTATTTACCACTACCTGTTTGTATGAGGGGGTACCCTTACCCCCCCCCTCTGGTGCTCATGCCGTAATTTTCTATGGTCGCTCTTGTATGAACCCTAGCTTGCTATGGCCACTCCTGTAATAAGCCAAATGTTAGTTCCAATAAAGTATTAAAGTATTAATAGTACATTAATAAAGTAAAAATACATTATTACATAAATATATTAAAGTATTACATTATTACATTAAGATATTAATACATTATTAAAGTATTAATACATTAATAAAGTAATACATAAGACAATCAATGTAATTAATGTAATAAAGTGTTAATGGATGACCACGTTGACCATGACCATGGTTGACTTTGAATGCATGTGGTTGGCCATGAGAATGGTTGACTATGGATGATCATCAATGTAATTAATGTAATAATGTATTGATGGATGACCATGGTTGACTTTGAATGTGTATGGTTGACCATGACCAAGACTATGGTTGACCAAACATGACCATGCCCATCACTATGCTTGACCATGGATGATCATGGTTGATCATCATAGACCATTGTTGTCCATGACCAACAACATGTGTTGAATGCAATTGACCTTTCCTGATCATCACCATGGTTAAGTATACATCTTGAACAAATGTCTGACAAAGAGTGTGAAAAATAAAGTTCCTCATGAAGCCTGGACAGGTTCAAAGAATAATGTGGGGCACTTAATTTTTTTTGGTTGTGTTGCATATGCACATGTACCAGATGAACTGAGAAGGAAGTTAGACAACAAAGGACAAAAATGTATATTTGTTGGGTATTCTGAAAAAACAAAAGGATAGAAGTTGTATGAACCTGTCGCAAGAAAATTCATAATCAACCTTGATGTTCAGTTCATGGAGAATGAAACATGGGATGGAAGAATAGAAAAGGCATTAAAAATTATTGACGCGATGGAGCATGATGACACAAAAGATGAAATGGTTCAAACACCATGCACAGTTCAGTGTGCAGTCCCATCTACATATGGAACTGCAACACAAATTATCACGCAAAATAATCCAGTAAAAAGAGTAGGCACACAGTCTACACCTAGAGCGCAACAAACACCAACAAGAAGTCCAAGCATTCTACATCTCCAGATCCAACTTTAGTTAATTTTTTACCAAGAAAGACAAGAAGTCTGTGCGACATCTATAATGAAGATGCAACAAATTTATTTTCAGTTTTTTCTCTGTTTTCACAAATAGATGATCCATTAACCTTTGAAGAAGCTGTAAAAAATGATGTATGGGCACAAACCATGGATGAAGAAATCAAATGCATAGAGAACAATCAAACAAGGATGTTATAAGTGTCAAGTGGATTTATAGAACCAAGCAAGATGTAGAAGGAAATTTACAGAAGTACAAGGCAATGTTAGTTGCAATAGGCTTTACACAACAACCTGGAATTGATTTCAACAAAAAATTTGCACCAGTTGCGCGCATGGACACAGTCAGAACGGTGTTAGCTATTTCCACGCAGTACAAATGGCCATTTTATTAGAAGGATGTAAAGTCAACATTCTTGAATGGAAACTTAGAAGAAGAAGTATATGTGGAACAACCACAAAGTTATGGGGTTCCAGGACAAGAAGACAAAGTATACAAATTGAGGAAACAACTATGTGGATTAAATCAAGCTCCGAGAGCTTGGTACAGTTGCATAGATTTCTATCTCACAAAGAATGGATTTTAGAGAAGTGAAAATGAGCCAACATTGTACATCAAAGAAAATAAGCAAGGTATTGTGTTAATTGTTTGTTTATATGTGGATGATTTAATATTTACAGGTGATTTTGGCACAGAATAATTTGAGACAGTCATGAAGGATGAATTTGAAATGACTGATTTGGGGCTTATGATATATTTTATGGAAATAGAACTGCACCAGTCCAAAACAGGCATATTTATCTCACAGTCCAAGTATGCACATGAAATATTGAAAAGATTCAATATGGTGAATTCAAAAGAAACACCAACACCTGTCATAACAAGATTGAAGCTAAGAAAGGAAGATAAAGTGTCCAAGGTGGATCCCACATTATTTAAAATACTAGTAGGCAGTCTTATGTATCTAACAACGACAAGACTAGACATTATGTATGGAGTGAGTCTAATTTCAAGGTTCATGGAAACACCAAAAGAATCACAGTGGAAGGAAGGAAAGAGGATATTGAGATATGTGAATGGAAGAAAAGATTTTGGCATTAAGTACTCCACTTCATAAGATTTTAGACTCATTGGATGCATTGCCATTGATTGTGGAGGAAACATTGATGACACAAAAAGTACCTCTGGGTACACATTTTATTTTGGAACATGTATGGTATCATGGGAATCAAGGAAGCAACCCAAAGTGACACTTTCTTCAGCAGAAGCAGAGTACATCACAACTACAAGTGCATCTTGTCAAGCAGTATGGATGAGAAAGATGTTAAAAGATTTATTGAAGGAAAAACAAGAACCAACAACAGTATTCTGTGACAACAATTCAGCCATGATGTTATCAAAGAACCATGTGTTTCACAATAAAACCAAGCACATTGATACAATATATCGTTTTATCAGAGAATTGGTGAACAATAAAGAGATATGTTTAGATTTTTTCATGTCAAAAGAACAAATTGCAGAAATTTTCACAAAGGCTTTAGAAAGATATGCATTTCAACATTTGTGCGGTAATATGGTAGTTTGTGCATTAACAAATGAGTGACAGTAAAATTAAAACTCAATTTTTGATGTAATTTTCTTTTGTAATCCCACCTACTTATAATTAAGGGGGAGTATTGGAAATTGTAATTACAAGTCTGTGAGATCTTTATGTCACCATCAATTTGTCTTTCAGTCAATATTTTATTAGTCGAATTGTCAGTCAGACAGTCTGATAGTCTGCAAGTGCAAAGTCACACATTTACTCAAAATTCAGTCGGCCAATGGTGAAGTTATAAATAGAGCCAACCTCTATCTTCTCGAGTTCAGTTAAGTTGTTGAAGAGTCATTCTAATTAATGGTAGTGTTTAATGTTAGGTCGGTCTTAGATTTTGTAGGAAGTCTCAGTCGGAGTTTATATAAGCCCGAGTCGTTTAGTTGGGTGGATGATGAACCATGCAGAGTAGAAAAGAGAGGTAGAGAAGAATAGTCGAGAACCAACAACAATTGAGGAGTGTAAGAAGTCTGAGTCTGTAAATTTAGCAGAAGAAGTCATTGGAGCCGAAGCTCATCTCTATCATTGTATTTTGTATTCGTACACAACATCGAAGTTTATTAATATCAAGCTTTTTGTGTATTCACAAGTTTTTGTCTTATTTTTGAGTTTATGTGCTAAGCTTAACACAATGTTATTCCACATTGATAAATCATTTCATTAAGTGTGTGTATTCACAAAACACAGTAAACTGAGCAATCTGTTCAGTGCACAATGGTTTTGAGAACTTTGTTGCGTAGCCTGTTTGGTGCACATTATTTTAAATTGTGTTGCACAGAGTAGAATGCATGCACCATAGACCCAACGTAGTCGATCCCAAGATCTGGTATCAGAGAGGATTCTATCAAAACAATTTTATCAGAGAAAAAACTCTGTTGAAAGTGAAATATGGATTCTACCTCAAATCTGCAACCTCCCACTTTTACAGGCAAAAAATATGAGATGTGGTCATGGACCATGAAGGATTTGTTTTGAGGTCAATATGTATTGGAAATAGTTGAGAATAGTTATGTGGAACCAGTAGATCATGCATCATATAATGGTCTCACACAAGCTGAGAAACATATCCTGAAATATCAAAGAAAGAAGGATGGAAAGGCGTTGTTTTACATATATCAAGCCATGCATGAGAGCACACTTCCAAGAGTTGCAATAGGAAATAAAGCCAAGATAGCATGGGACACATTAAAAACCTTTTATCAGGGTATGGACAAAGTAAAGACTACAAAACTGTAGATTCTTAGAAGAGATTTTGAAACCATGTGAATGAAAGATTCAAACACAACAGCTTCATTCTACACCCACTTCATTGGACTAATAAAACATATTAAGTCTAATGGTGAAACCATAGAAGATAAAAAAATGTTGAGAAGATACTTGGGAGTCTTCCTCCTAAATTTGATACCCTGGTTGTGACTCTAGAAGAGAGCAAAGACTTGAGTCAGTTTAGTCTAGATGAACTGCAAGCTTCTCTCCAATCATGAGAACATAATGAGTAGGTCAAATATGTTATTAGAGAATGCATTTTATGTGCACTCATCTATAATCCGTGGAAGAGGAAGGGGGAGAGCTAATTCTAGAGGCAGAGGAAGAAGTTCTGACAGAAGTGGATGCAGTAGCAATCCTGGAAATACTAGTGGAATAGGTCAAAACCCAAGTACCAACTAGTCAAGTTGTCAAGGAACTGACAAATCAAATATTCAATGCCATTACTATAAAAATTATGGACAGAAAGAGACAGTACAATCAGTACAAGCAAAGTCAATATCAGTCACACAACAAAAATAACCAAACTCGCCCTATGTTTATGGCACGCTCTCTAGAAATGCCTATAATGTCACTAGTTGAATGAAATATTTCTCAAGAAAGTCCATGTGACATATGGTACTTAGATTTAGGTTGCAATAACCACTTGACAGGAAACATATAACTGTTTTCTAGTTTGGATGAGTCAATCCAAACCAAGGTTACACTTGGAACAAATATACAAGTCACTGTCTTAGGAAAAGGAAATATAAACATTTTGACCACACAAAGAGTGTTGGATCATGTTGTCATTGATGCCAATGGTTTGATTGATTGATGTCAAGTGATTGATTAATGTCAAAGGATTGATTGATTGATGATTGATGTAATATAATATGTATTGTCCTTGATGAGAATGCATAGATGAAGATGGATTGATGTGGTTTCATCGGTATATGATGAGTTGTTGGAAAAATGTATAGATGACTCATTATTGTCTTATCATGATTGATAAGGTGCACAAATGGATGAACTCCAAAGTAGTCCCCTTATGGTGAAAGCCCTCACGGGAAGACACTTTGTGGATTGAGTTATCCTAGAAGAATGGTTGGAGGACCCATGCTCTCATTATTGTCTTATCATGATTGATAAGGTGCACAAACGGATGAACTCCAAAGTGGTCCCCTTATGGTGAAAGCCCTCATGGGAAGACTCTTTGTGGATTGAGTTATCCTAGAAGAATGGTTGGAGGACCCATGCTTGTAGGTGGAATAACGAGATGAAGATCAAGGAAATTGTTGGTGAAACTATCCTAGATGGATAGTGCTTGTCATGCCATTTCTGGTGGTATGTGGAATGTCACATAACTCCTCATGGTTTGAGAGTTATGGTCTTACGAAGATGAAGGA
>ML812133.1:122123-148691 GCA_009831015.1 Picea engelmannii
CAAAAATATACAAATTAATGTAACTTTCAAAAAGTTAATACAACAATCTCCTTATTTATAAGGATAACAAAAATACACAAATATGTAGTAAGTCTTATTCAATGCTCATCTGTTTAAGATGGCTCTTCGTGCGTTTCGTTACGGCTCTTCATGCATTTGGGCATCCATCTTGCCAACTGGCCTTGCATTGTGTTTGGGTGCTCTGTTTAAGAGGCCACTTCAAGGGCTCTCCACAACATTCTTTCCCGCCTTTCTAGTGTTAGACTATTTATGTGTGAAATGGCAAAAGATGAATCATGAATTAAGATTTTATTAATTTTTTATTATAGGGTGGGTGGATGTGGTATTGTGATGCAAAGTAATGAAATATAATTGATTAGTAATGTAAAGTAATATAATATAATTTATTAATAGTGAGTAATGATTAAGATGTGATATTTAATTAGTTTATAATAAAATAATGAAATAAAATTTATGTAAATTAAATTGTATTAATTATTTAAATTATTTAAAATCAATTTATATGTAATAAAATATGGAATAACAAAATAACATTAATCAATTAAAAATAATTTTAATTCAATTAATATCACAAATGTTCATGTTTAAGAGGGTACTTCAAGATTTCTCTATAAGAGTGAATATATCTTATATCTCTGAAGACATATAAGTCATAAGTATGTGTAAACAACTTTAAAGTAAGATTTATTTTTTTGAAGTAAGCTGAATTCTAGTTAAAATGTTTTACTTTTTAGTAATTTTTCTAATGTTTGTGGTGATTATTTTATCATTAAATTTGTCAAAAATGTGAAACCATAATTTCATTATGTAATTTTAGTCTCCTATGTAATATATTTTAAACTAACTTAGAGGCTCCAAATTACAATTTAAACAATGTATATATCAAAACATATAATTATATGTTTTAACATATTTTGAATGAATATTTGAAATTTCAATTTTAATATAGGTTAGAATTTGTAATTATATATTTTAATCTATTGGAATTTGAATAATATATAAATAAAAATTTGCAATTATATCAATAATTGAATTTTATTCAAATCAATCTAATTAGTATTTAGTTTATATTTTTTTCTTCTATACATCCAATAAATAACCAAGATTAATTTTTTATATTTCAACTAAAAATTTATCAATTTTAAAACATAAAAAAACTATATCATTAAGATTAATAAATCAAATAACCAATATTAACTCTTTATATTTCAATTAAAAAATTGTCAATTTTTAAACATAAGAAAACCATACCATTAAAATTAAGACTTGACTAAATTTTATAAAGTATAGAAATGATTAAAATTAAGAGTTGATAAATTTTATAAAGTATGGAAATGAGTAAGAGAACATGTAACATATCCATATGTACATATACATATTTTAAAAGAAATATAACCACTATTTTGTTATCTAATTTATTTTTATAAAATTTTGGATGATAATAGTAGTCAGTTGTTTTACCCTTTTCTATTCATAGTTGACGTACTTTAATTGCTTCTCTAGGGTTGCCTAGCCATTATGTAGTGAGTAATAAATCCTAGTTTGGTTGATTGCGTCTCAAGGGTTTTCTAGCCATTACGTAGCGAGAATTCATGGTTCAGTGACGACTACATTCTCCTCACTGTGTAAGAAAGGATTTGAGCGTTCACATTTCCCCTCCGATGCTTGTGTCTTTGTCCAACCCTAATTACTATCATCCTCCTACTAAACTGGAAAATGTAGATGCGGTCTT
Organism: Picea engelmannii; assembly: GCA_009831015.1. Taxonomy (NCBI): domain Eukaryota; kingdom Viridiplantae; phylum Streptophyta; class Pinopsida; order Pinales; family Pinaceae; genus Picea; species Picea engelmannii. Next base: position 123,877 of record ML812133.1, read on the forward strand.
CTCTTCTTTTCGATGCTTCCTCGATCCATCGTAGCTCACAACTTTATATCAGGTCCCACTTCCTTACAAGCACAGTCAGAGTTTAGCTATGAGATATGGGCCCTATGCATTGCCTGGTATTTATCAACCTAAATAGAAAACGAGAGCCATTGGCGTTTATTCTATTTGAGGGAAGATAAGATAGATGCATCTATTGGAGTTTCAGTTGAAAGAAGACAGGTAAGAGGTAAAAGGAGTGAAATGACTGGTGACAAGGTGTGGCATAAATGAAAGAACTAAGGCACATAGTCTATTGTTCTTAACACCTCACATGGAAGTTTTATCCAACCGATGTTAAATCCTAGGTCTACACATTTTCCTTCTCTTCCTCTAATCATCCCATCCAGATGTCAACCTAGTTTTTACTTAGTTTTTCTTCAATGATGTGTTGAATCATTTCAATTGGTTTTCATCTTCCTATTTTTTTTTCATCATTTCCTTTCTCTTATAAGGTTAATTCAAGTTATTATTGAATTACATAAGTCACTTCACCATGGCTATTTCAATGCTAAAGGTTAATTTAGGCCTATTGATACAAAAATATATTGATTGCAGGAATGTCCTTATTCTTGCAAACAACAAAAAAAACATTATTTTATGAGTTTTAATGTTTGAAAAATATTTAAAATTTTAAATAACGGTGTATTTGTGCCTCGCATGTGTTTGCATCTCCTTGTGCACTCGAGATCATTCATGTTTCCACTAGTTCAACCATCATTACAAACTTTGTGCTAATATCATGCATGTTTGTGCCTCGAGTTATTATTATTATTGCAAGGTTGTGTGTGGTTATTATTACAAGTGGTAAGAAATCCTAAAAAAATGCATACATTTGACCACCAGTCTCAGTAGGAGCAACTAGAACACAGTGTTGTCACCCCAAGAATGTTGGAAATTGAACAGAATAGAGCCAACATGGATCGATTTGTTCGAAGTTATTCCAAAAATAAGAGATATATTTATGAGAGGAGAATGGTTTGAATTTATATGCGCTGTAAACGAGCATCACATAGGACTGGCCCTAATCTTCGCGCAGAACATTGATGGGTTTCAGATTCAACTCGGGGACACTACCATTCATATTACAAAGCACTTCATCGCTAGGGCGTGTGCTCTCTCGATTAGTGGTGAAAGATGGTTTAAAAAGGGAAAATTGCCAGCTGAAATATGCAACAAGTTTCTTGTGGCAGTACACCAAAACCTTGATTGGATCCATGGAATCTCAATTATTTGTATTAAAGAAGAGTGGAGGGACATTCTCACTGTATTTCAAAGTTATATCACCGGAGAAGGTAGATTCTAAATCGTTCATTTTTTTCACATTCAATTCCTTATGCACGTAAATGGCGACATAGAATTAAATCTTCTCTTCTATTTTCTTAAGAGCTTAACTAAAATGTCTAAGAGAATCTAGAGTTACCCTGAATCTTCTCATAGAAGCCTCTTTCACCAAGGGTTCATTAAAATTTTGGTTCTCTTTGCTTTAAATGAAATAGAAATGCCCTGGAAGTATTTTATGGAGTCTTTAGGGTTATAGGAGGAAGGAAAGAAAGTTGCTCCATGGCTAGAATAGAGGGATGAGGCTAAACAAGTAGCTAGGATTTCTCCTGAACCTGGGTGTTCATGAAAAGCTACCCAGGAAGCCAAAAATAACACCACACCTAAAAAAGGGGGAACCCGATCTCAGAAAGCAATATCAATTTCTCCACAAAGAGAGGAAATCCCTCGAAGACAATTAAGGTACTCTACAACAAAACAAAGGGAGAGGGAAAGTGGTAAAGTGTATGTCCTATATCAGATAGGGAGAAGAATAGGATAGCCCAATAGGCCCATTGTCACCTGAAAAGTCTGAAGATAAAACTATTCCCACAAACATACAACTAGAAAAAGCTCCCAAGTAAAAAACAAGGAGACAAAAGAGGACTAAACCAGCCAATCTTGAGATTGTTGCAGCGTTTATAGATTGGAATTTGAATTCAACGATCAAATCAACTATAATGATGGCGAGAGTAAGGGTAAGTCGTATCCATAATAACTTGGAAGATCATATCAGGAATTGTGTTATAGCATGTTCATGACGGTGTTGGGAAATGATTACAAGATATAGGGTCGATGTGACTAAAGTTCACCGTTATGAAATCGTCGACATCATTGTGATCAGAAGATAATCATGGATTTGACATGTATTATGACATATTTTAAGCCAATTATTAACTTGATATAATGTTGGATAATGACACGATTTTATTTCTTCATCATATGAATGAGAGTCTTTGACAAGATTGTTTGAGAACGGAATTGGTCATGCTAGTAGTATAATTGCTACGTGCCTCTAAACATACTACAACCATCCCATCAAAAGTTTCGAGTTCTTGTGAATGATTTCCTTAACAGGAAAGATACACGAAGACTTGCAAAAGTTCATGGTAGTGAACTTGTAATAATTGATGTAATGTAGATGCATGAGAGTAACCACACATCTAGTACACAATTAGCATGATTCTTAATAAAAGGAATAAATAGTGATCTTATACCTCTTATTACCTGAAACATTTGTATCAAGTAGGAAAATTATTGAGTATAGGATAAATGATACCATGCTTCACTATTAGTACTGGAACACAACTTAGTACTTGACCACTGCTTAAAAAGTTGTTGTAATACTAGACCAACACAGGCCTTCTTCCTCAGTACTGAATGAACAGAGAGGCCTATATTTGTTGCATTACCGAAACAACACAAAGAATTGTCTAGTACCAGATGAACATAGAGGCGAATATTTGTTGTAGTACCGGAACAACACAAACCTTCTTCCTCATTACCAAATGAACACAAAGGTGAATATTGGTTGTAGTACCAGAACAACACAGAGATGCTATCTAGTACTAGAACAACACGTAGATTTATTCCGGTACCCAATGAAAATTGGATAAGGTACCTGGTGGCATATTCTGTAGACTGGGACTTTGTAAGTTGCATTTTGTAGTGATTATTGGAATATGTTGTTGCTTATGGAGGAGAACATGTGAATTGATTTTGCTGCAGGACCATATAGGTAAAACAACAAACAACACACTGGTACAAAAACTCTGAAATTGCATCGGAAGTAAAAAATGAGGCAAAAGAATTCAATGACTAGGATCCAAGCTCTATAACAAGAAGGCAACTGTAGCTGGACATCCTCATTTAGAGGTGAAAATCTCCTCTTTTTGGAACCAAACAAACCATTTTTTTCATTCCCACTTCCATTTTATTGAAAGCAAGATCCTAACTACTACTATATTGTGGATTTTTCTTGAGCCCAGGTCAGTTAATGCTTGCTGGTATTTTCAATTTTTAGGAGTCTTAAAAACTTAATGAAAACTACTTTTATTGTTCTGTGGATTTTTCTCGAGTCCAAATTAGTTAATGCTCGCCGGTATTTTCAATTTTTAGGATTCTGAAAAACTTAAAGAAAACTCCTTATACTATCCCGTGGATTTTTCTTGAGCCTAGGTCAGTTAGTGTTCACCGGTGTTTTCAATTTTTAGGAGTCCAAAAAACTTGAAGAAAAATCCTTTTGGCTCCTTTCCCATGAGTAATCTACCAGGGTTGGGTAAAGGAATAAAATCACCTCTGGAAAACATCCTCTTTATTTCCTATCTACATGAGAACATAATCAACTTATGCCTTTGTTAGTAATACCCCAAAATAATCACTATCTAACACACACCTATATATACATATATGTACAAAATTAAATTAAATCACATAAAGAAGACTTACAGTGGTGGTTCAACTAGACGGGAACCCCTCTTTCTTACCAATTGCATTTATTAATTCTGAAGAACTTGTTTGATAAAATCCTCTTTAGACAGAGGCTTATGACATACTTTCAATCGATTCCCATTCACAACAAAGGAGGTCTGATCTTCATCAATAGTCTTTATCTTTACTGAACCATTTCCATAAATTGTGTCTACTTCATAAGGTCCCAACCATCGAGTGGACAATTTACCTTTAAAACTCTTGAACCTACTCTCATATAAAAGGGCCCAATCACCAGAATGAAAATATTTCTTCTTTATATACTTTTCATGCCATTTGGTCCCTTTTTCTTGAATAAGTGTAGTCCTCTGTAGAGAATCTTGTATGATTTCATCAAGTTCATTTACCTGCAGTATCCTCTGTTTTCGGGATTCATCCAAATAAATTCCCAATTGCATAGTAGTTCTGAAAGTTTTTACTTGAAATTCTATGGGAAGCAACTCCTACTTCCCATACACTAATTCATAAGGTGTATGTCCTGTGGTGTTTCTCCAAGTTGTTATGTAGGCCCATAAGGCTTCAGGAAACCGATCCACCCAATCTTTATGGTGTAACTGAACTATCTTGGTAAGTATAGCCTCTATCACTTTGTTGGTTGATTCTACCTATTCGTTTTCTTGGGGGTGATAAGGTGAGGATTTACTATGTTTAATTTGATATTGTTCAGTAATATCTTTGACTAGATTGGAGATAAATTGAGTTCCTTGGTCTATCAATATTTCTCGAGGCACACCAAAATGAGTAAAGATGTCTTCGAATAGAAAATCAACAACTAATTTTTCATTTGCATAGTACAAGGCTTTATCCTTTACCCATTTAGTCACATAATATGTACAAACCAATATATACCTTCTTCTTCTAGACATAGGGTTGATAGGGCCTACAAATTCCAAATCCCATTTCTCAAATGGTTCAATTACTACCTGATCTTGGAGAGGAATTTCATCACATGCAGTTGGTTTTCCCATCCTCTGACAATCATCACAACTGGCCACATATTTCTTTGCATCCCTGAAAATGGTTGGCTAGTACTAGCATTTCTGCAGTATTTTGTATGTTGTCCTCTTATCAACAAAATGGCCCCCACATGGGCCATCATGTCATTCTTTCAGGATATCATACATCTCATCCTCCCGTACACATCTTCTAATCACCAAATCAGATCCTGTATGGTATAGACAATCATCATGCCACATATAATTTGCACTCAGCTGAATAATCCTTTGTTTTTCTCGAAGGGACAAATTATGAGGTTAATTCCTTGTCATAAGATAGTTTTCCACATCTGCATACTAAGGAGTGTAATTAGAAATATAAAAATGACTTTCATATGGAAAATTGTCATCCACTGGGGCATTGTCACCTGTATGAATGAGTCTAGATAGGAAATCAACAACAAGGTTATCTTTTCTAGATCTGTCAATGATAGTAATATTGAATTTTTGCAATAATAGTAGCCATCTAGTAACTCTAGAATTTGTCACGGAATTATTCATTAAAAACCTAATAGATGAATGGTATGTATGTACAAAAACCTCATACCATGTTATATAGTGTCTTAATTTATTAATGGAATGAACCACTGATAAGAATTCCTTTTCAGTGACAGTGTAATTCACTTTAGTAGGGGAGAGATTTTTGCTGACAAAGTAGATAACATAGGGAATTTGGTTTTCTCTTTGTCCTAAAATGACTCCCAAAGTGGTATCTGAGGCATCAGTGCAGATATGAAAGGGAAGAGATCAATTCGATCCTCTTAACACAGGGGAACTAGAAATCATTTTCTTTAAAATTTTAAAATAAATCTGACATTTCTCATCCCAATGGAATTCAACCTCCTTTGCTAATAATTTGAACAATGGGGAAGCCGAATTTGTGAAAATTTGAATAAATATCCTGTAATATCCAGCATGCCCCAAGAAGCTTCTAACTTCTTTTTGTGAGCTAGGGATTCTGATTTGAGAAATAATGTCAATTTTAGGAGGATCTACTTGTATGCCAATATCATAAATATGATGAGCCGAGACAATCCCCTCAGTGAGCATCATTCTAGATTTTTCATGGCTGAGGGAGAGATCAATCTCTTTACACTTGATCAATACTTTCTCCAAATTGTCCAATGATTTTTGAAAATCATCCCCATATACTATGAAGTCGTCCATATATAATTCTACACAGTCATGGGTTAAATCAGAAAAAATGGCTAGGAAAGCCCTCTGAAAGGTGGTAAGGGCATTACACAACCCAAAGGGAAGAACCCTATAAGCATAAGTACCCCATGGAAAAGTGAATGTGGTTTTATCTTGATCTTCAGGGGCAATTTGGATCTAATTATACCCACTAAACCCATCTAGGAAAGAAAAGTACCTCTTCGCAAACAAGGTGTCCAAGCCCTGGTCTATGAAAGGTACGGGAACATAATCTCTATAGGTAGCGTTGTTCAATGCCCTGAAGTCCACACAAATTCTCCACTTTCCATTTTTATTGGGGACAATGACTAATGCAGACACCCATTTTCTATCTGAAATATGGTAAATGAAATTGACATGCAAGAGTTTTTGGAGCTCTTTTTTCACTATGTCTTTTAAGGCTGGGTTCATTATTCTTTGGGGCTGCCTAACAGGTATTATTTGATCATTGGTGTAAATATGGTGTATATAGGTATCAGGGTGAATTCCTTTCATATCATAGTAATCCCATGGAAAATCTCTGGACTTTCCTTGGATCATTCAGATCAATTTTTATTGTTGATCTAATTCTAGGCCAGAATTTATACATAGGGATTCCCAAGACTGATTTCGATAATTAAACATTTGACTTCTCTTCTTCACTTATTATTGATATAGTAAATAATGTAAAAGTGGAGGGATGCCAAAATTCCTGTAACTTAGGGCTGAAAATATGTGTGAATTCTGGGAAAGATTGAGGATACTCAATGCATTCTACATTGGTTAAAAATAGGCTTAAAATTTGTTCTTCAGTTTGTTCTTGAACTCCCTTTGCTTGCTCAAGTTTTTATAGGAGATGAGCACAATTATTCTCCCCATAGGGATTCTCCATACATACTAGAACTTCAGTGGTTGGTTGGGCAGGAGGAAAGAGAACAAGTTTCTGACTATGGGTTCCATTGAAAATTGTCATCTCCCTAGACCGACAACTAATAAATGAATCAACAGTGGCCAGCCAAGGTCGACCATGGACAACTGGATGCCCAGGTTTTGAGGATTTTGAATGAATTACCAAGAAGTCCACATGATATTGTTGGTTATGTGTTATATTGTTTGCATGTGTGTGTGTGGGTGCGTCAGATTTGAAAACTGCATCTGATGATCCCAACTTCCTTCTCTCTTGGTTATAATAGGAGTAAGTTGGATAATAAAGCTGAAAAGTGTATCTTTATGAGTTATAAAGATGGTGTGAAAGGTTATAAGATTTAGAACCCAGAAACTAAGAAGATTTTTTACAGTTGGGATGTTGTTTTTAGAGAGATAAAAGATGTTTCCAAACAGGAATCCATACCAAGGAAAGAAGAACCTGAGAAAATAGAGCTTGATTTGGATGATGCAAAATCTGAATCATCTGAAGAAGATGAAGCAGAAGAAGAAGAACCTCATACCCCATTATTGAGGAGATCAATGAGGGAAAGAAGGAAACTAGAAAGGCATAGTCCACCTGATTTTTGTTCTAATTTTGATTTATCTATTACTAATGATGATCCCAGAACTGTCAGGGAAGCAAATGAATTCAGAGGATAGTAAACTCTAGAAGAAGGCCATGGTTGAAGAAATGGATTCCTTGGATAAGAATGAGGTATGGGATATAGTTGAGTTGCCATCTTGAAGAAAATATGTTGGTAGAAAATGGTTGTTTAAGAAGAAGTTTAATGCAGAAGGAAAAGTGGAGAAATACAAAGCTCGGTTAGTAGCAAAAGGTTATTCCCAGGTAGATGGAATTGACTTTGGTGAGATATTTTCTCCTATTTCCAAGTTAAATTCTATTAGATTTCTTTTATCTATTGTTGTTGCTTTTGATATTGAAGTGGAACAGATGGATGTGAAGACACCATTCCTACATGGGGATCTGGAAGAAGAAATCTACATGAAGCAACCATAAGGGTTTGTAGTGAAGGGAAAGAAAGAGATGGTCTGTAAGCTAAAGAAATCACCTAGGATGTGGTGCCAAAAGTTTAACAAATACATCCTTGGATTGGGATTTGTGAGAAGCGGGGCTGGTCACTGTGTATATTCCAAGTAGGTTGGTAATCACTTCATTTATGTAGTGTTGTATGTTGATGACATGCTATTGGTAGGAAATAACATGGATGTTATCAAGGAGGTGAAATCACAACTATCCTCCAAATTTGACATGAAGGATCTCGGTGCTGCTAACTTCATTCTAGGAATGTAGATTAAAAGAGATCGTGCAAACATGAAACTCTGGTTGAATCAGAGAAAATATGTTGAGACGATATTGCAGAGGTTTAATATGCATGGAAGTAAACCGGTCAAGGTTTCTATTCCTATAGGTGTAAAGTTATCTGCAGATGAGGGTCCCAAGACACATGAAGAATAAGAGGACATGTCCCATGTTCTTTATGCTAGTGTAGTTGGAAGTTTGATGTATGCAATGGTTTATACTAGACCGAACATTGCACATGTAGTGGGATTTTTTAGCAGGTATATGTCAAAACCAGGGAAGGAGCATTGGAAAACAATAAAGATGTTCTTTTGGTATTTGCGTGGCACTACCAATTATGGTTTGTGCTACTAAGGAAGACCAAGATTGGACATAGTGGTGGACATACATGGGTTTGTTGATGTAGATTGGGCTGGAGATCTAGATCGCAGAAGATCCACAAGTGGGTATGTGTTTAACCTATTTGGAGGAGAAATCAGTTGGATAAGAAAAATACAGTCTGTAGTGGTAGTCTCAACTACAAAAGCTGAATACATGGAAGCCACTCATGCAAGCAAGGAAGCAGTATGGTTACATAGATTGTGTTCAAGTATTGGGTTGGTACAAAAATAAATGAGATTAGAGTGTAACAATCAGAGTGCAATCTTCCTGGAAAAGAACACTACTTATTATTCAAAGACAAAGCATATTGATGTTCAATAACACTTTGTGAGAGACATGGTTGAAGAAAAGAAGGTGTTGCTGGAAAAGGTTGACACTTTGAAGAATGTTGCAGATTCATTGAAAAATTCTATGAGCACAGAGAAGTTCTTCTGGTGTAGAGTAAAAATGGGCATTTCTGTCATGGATTGTTGACTATGTAATCCTGTGAACCCATGTATGCAAAGAAAACAACAAGTGGGAGAATGTTGGGTATGTGTTATATTCTTTGCATGTGTGTGTGTGGGCACGTCAGATTCGACAACTACGTCTGATGATCCCAACTTCTGTCGTTGTTTGTGTTATGTGCATTGGGCGCTTTCCTGGGGTGGGGTCCCATGGGGGCTAGGTTTGGCCTCCCTTGGTTATGCGCAGCGTTCGGGGAAGCGCCCCGAAATTTGTTTTTGGGCAGTTTTTGCTATTTTTAGTGGTTTTCTAAATTAATCCTGGATTAAGGGATTAGGGTTTTGGTAGCTACAAAATAACTAAAATATTATATATATTGTATGGTGAATGGTGAAATTAATACAATGAAGAGTTGAAAGGTGTGGCACCAAGGAAGGCTAGTTTTCTTGCGGTTAAGGGTTTCCAGCGTAAATCTTTGTGTACTATGTGTATGAGCCATTGATTAATTTCGGTTTTGCTTAAGAATCTATATGCATTTATTTACTTCACATGTTTAAAACTTACAGATACTCCCAGGAAGTTAAGGTAATTGTTACATCATCTAGGCTTCCTGCTGGGATGATGACTAATTTGTCTACGAATTCCAGTAAGGTCTGTGATGGCCTTAAATGATTTATTTGCAGTGTACGCATAGTATCAACAATAATAAAGTTTATTGTTGCTCCTAGATCAATAAGGGTGTTTGACAAACAAATACCATTAATTTCTATAGTCACCACTAGGTTTCCTGGATCATTATATTTGGATGGAATTTCTAATATAAATTCTGATAGTTGTCCAACCACTTTTATGACAGGAGGTTCCTTCCTCTGCTTTCCAAGATTTTTTATGCAAAGATCCCTTATAATTTTAGCATAGATAGGAATACATTTAATGGCTTGGAGTAGGGGAATGTTTACAGATACATTTTTTAGTTCAACTTCTAAGTCATGTTGTAGAGGTACCTCAGGTTTCTTCACAAGTATTCTTTCTGGATAGGGTGGAGGATTATATTCCTAAGGTATTTCTTATGGTTGAGGAGTGTGAGGGGGAATTTCCTTTTGTACAGAGATGTCTTCTTATTCATTGGGTTGGTCATCTATATGTTCTTCTTCTCTAATAACCACTGTAGAATTCAGTTTATTCAAGACTTTCTCAAATCTCAATTGAATTTCATTTAGTGAAGTAGGAGTTATTACATAAGTTGGGAAGGTTTTTGCTTCAAGGTTATGTACAGGTTGAGTAGGTATATTGTTCGGATTAGGGATGGGTTGTGCAGGAATAGGGGTAAGCCGAGGGGGATTTGGACTAGGTGCAACTTGGATTTGTTGTTTCTGATTTGTGTTCAATGGAAATCTAATTTGTGGTTGCAGCTGGGAAGGTGGAAGTAAAGCAGGTGGATTAAATCCTGGCAAAAGCTGAGCAATATTTGAAGGATATTGTTGGTAAGTAGGAAGAATTGGTGTTTGAAAAGGAACATTCCCATATGCAGGGATTCTCCATCCTTGTTTCCAAGGTTGGACTTGTGGTTGTTGATGTGTCCATTGAGGATAAGGCATTGGAGGAATCCAATGTTGTTGTGGGTATTGTGTAGTAGGTTCGTAGAACATGTTAGGATTTTATTGTCTCCATGCTCTTGTGGGTGGTTATGATGTTTCATGAGGTTCTCCCCCTCCCTTGAAAATGAATTTTAGTCCAGGTAAAGAAGGGAACTCATTGGTAGGGTGATATTCTGTACAAAGGCCAAAAATTTCGATAACATTAATTGGACATTCCTTTTCAGGGTGCTTCTTCCTGCACCGAGGACAAAAAATTGCTAAAGTAGCATTTTATTCTTATTGTTTCTTTTTTATTTTCATGGTGTCTAACTGGATACTGATTGTATTTAGGATGTCTATTTTGAATTTTTCAAGTATATTCCCTAATTCTATCCTTGTAACACCTCTTGGAGAAGGTTTGTTAGGTCTGCATATCGGATCCCTTACACTTTTTCTGATTTTGGCTTGGCTATGAGAGTACCTTTCACAATACTCTGCAATGTCTGCAAACGACTTATGATACACATATCCAGAACTTATGAGGTTTAATACCTCAATATAGTCATCCCTTATACCCTTTAGTAATATGGTCCTCACTGTGGTTGTGTCTAAGGAAAATTGTTTTGTCTTTTGATAGTTATATAGTAACCTTTCTAGGTAATCTTCCAAACTTTCCTCCTCAGACTGCTGCATTTTAAATATGTCATTCCTATCATCCCTAGGTTTGCAATAGTATTGATATTTATAGAGGAAGGTATCCTTCATGCCATCCCAAGATAAGATAGTGTGTTCTCCTAGGATCATAAACCACCTTAATGTTGAGTCTTTAAGTGTGGCTAGAAAGAGTTTTATTTTTTGTGCACTATCAGTGTAATTATAATTCCTACATAGTATATCAAATTCAAACAAAAATGAAACAGGATCTTTTGTTGAAATACCATGGAAGTAAGGTAGTGATGATAGTGGAATATTCTTCATAGAAACATCTCTGGTAAGGTCTAATATTGGGAATCCAAATGTCTCTATTTCGTTGTTTGCTTTTCCCTCTTCATCCTCCATATCTCCAAATAGCACATTGTAGGGTGTTGGTGATGTCTCCCCTTTAAGTGATGGTTCAACCATTAGGTTGGTTGGTATATCCAACTATTGAAATACCTTGTGTGTTGCCCCAATGGAAGATGCAACCTCTTCTACCACTACCTTTGTCTATTTTCCAGCCCTTCCTTCTCATTGGGTCACCAATGCTTCCCTTGTTTCTTGTTGTACTATGTTTTCAATCTGAACAATAGCTTCATATTTTGTACCTTTAGTTGTAGTTCCAATTACTGCCTTTGAACTTTCCCCTCTGAGAATATTTCCTACATAAACATTAGTTGAGTTAGTATGGGGGGTTTTTCTTGATTTTTCTATAACTTTTGGGGGTTTTCTTGAATTTTCTTCAATTTAATATGTAAAAAATCTACCTTTTCTATCTCTACGTTTATGCATAAAAATATCTAAATACTAATTCACACAAAATTCAATTACTAAAGGTAAGAGGACAACCTGACTTTGGAGAAATCCCACTAAAGTGGATGCATGGGATCTTCCCTCATGTCTTACCATCTTCTCCCCACCCTCAAGTTTCCCTCAAAACCAATCCAAAACCATAAAATCAATCTAATGCAAAATGATACCTATTACTGTTTACAACTCCCTGACAACGACGCCAAAATGTTGATGCAATTATATGTTCACTATATTTCCAATCATGAATTATCAATCAGGAATCGTAGTCAACATATTTGTTACACTATATGTGTTGGCAGTATGTAATCTAATTACGTCTTATGAGTATAGCATAAAGAAGAAACATTTGAAACTCAATACTCTTCCTTTCACATAGTTTTTAAATATTAGAAAGAAAATCTTGCAAACAAAATCTTAACAACCATGCATTCAAAAGATCTTGCTCAGATAATGACTTGTCCATTTACAAGATCATGAAATGGAAAGATGGAATTTGACTCAGTTATTTGTAGCTACTACTTTTGACAACAACTAACAAGCAAATCAACATATCCTCTTGTGTGAAGTACACCCCATATCCTTTTTTTGCAAGTGAATGAACATGGGCATTGCATGTGAGGTGACTATATCATGATTCAATATGTATTCCTTCATTACTTTGTATATTCCTTCATAATTAAAAGGATTAAGAGGATTAATACCCCAATAAAATAAGTTAATGTTGCTTTTCATCATTTAATCAAGGTATTGGAACTCTTTTTTTATCCCAATTATTTCTCATCTTCCTTGTTCTAACTTGCAAACTACATTTGCTAAGCTATCCACCTCTCCATTCATTTCTTATAGGACAATATTGATGGAATACTAAGAGGGGGGGGGGGTTGTGAATCAGTATGAGCTCTTTTACCACTTTTAACCACAATATATATTCTTTCACTTTATCAACAATGTTCAATTGTTTATCATAAATTTATCATATATGATTGCATTCAATATATCATGCGCATATAATGATAAGAAAAATCACAACAAATACACAATACACTAGTATTTACATGCAAACCCAAATGGGAGAAAACCACAAAATGATTTCTTATATATATATCAAGAATTCATTCATAGGAAACACCAACTTCCAAATTCTCCAGCAGCAACTGGAAGGAGGCTATTTACAAGCTCCAACCTGAAGGAAGCTAAAACTCGTTGAATTCTATGGATCCAACCAGAAGGAGGATACAACCCCCTAATTATCAAGCTCCAACCTGAAGGAATCTCCAACTCCCTGAGTTCTTCGGCACCAACCGGAAGGAGGATACAACTCCCTTTCCTTGCCCCGTCTTCTCGCCCTGAAATATAAGTGTAGACCAACTGTCACTACCAAAATTGTTGCCACTGTCACTGCCATTGTCACTATCAATGTTACTGTCACTATCACTACCACTATCATTGTCACTGTCACTGTCACTGCAACTATCACTTCCACTGTCACTATCACTATCACTTCAACCTGTATCTGCTCATCAACCAACTAGAACTTGTATCGTACCATGCATCAACCCGTACGATGTATTAACCATGCATCAACCTGTAACACAACATGTATGTACATCAACACATGTACCATACCATGTGCCAACCATGCACATCAACCATGTACATAAACCTGTACCATAACCATGTACATCAGCCTATAACACAACCAGTGCATCAACCATGTACGAAACCTCCACCAATATGCCAATATCACCAAGATGTGCCTCAAGCACTATGCCAACATCAAGTGTCCAAAATGCACCTCAATCATGTGCTAAACAAGGAACCAAGTTATGCCTCAAAAAATATTATACCAATATCAACAAGACATGCATCCAATCATGTACCTAAAACCATGTGCCTCAACCATATACCATATCACTCATGATATGTATCAATCATGCCATACACCATAACATCATCAACATGTAACCATCAAAACATGCATATAAACATAACTCTAACTTTGTAATAGACTTGGTGTATGTGATCGCATACCTACAGACCTTCCTCAACTTCAGCAACAAGAGAATGCCATCTTCATCAAACATTAACTTAGTCTCACGATACTTGTTTTTGGATTAGTCACAAACCCTAACTTTTAACAAGCATAACTCCATACTTGTAATGAATAAAGGTATGAAACTTATACACAATATTCTTCAATATCATCTCTACAATTCCTCCAGGTTTCACTGCTTGGAACATCCCATAAAAGGAGTTATAGAAGAAATGGAACACCTTTCTGAATTCTATCTTGATGTAGAGATTGAACTTGTAGAGCATGCAACACACATAATATTTGATATCTGCATCTGGAAATCATACATTACATACTACAGATTTTACTATATCCAATTAATTTGGTCACACTGAATTTGTATATTCTATGAAGAAGTTATGACCTTTTTACCTAGAACACATGTTTGATACTAGTTCCAGGACTAGCCAAAAATCCTATATTCCACAAAGTGTATCTCCAAAAATAAAATGACACAGAAGTTAAAATTTCTACTATGGGTACCTTGATAGGTCTTGTCAATATCCTCCATGTTTCACTATCTAAATAATTCTAGAAAAAATGTTATAGTGCAAATATAGAGTTTTGCATACCAATCTAAAGTATTGTTCATAGTTACCCGTATACAAATATGTCACATCAAAAGCTAATAATAGACATATTTTGAAATACACAAGAAAACACTAAAGAACTAAGTATGTCAATAAATAAATCTTAAGATTAGTGTTAATAAGATTTTGACCAATAAGATCCAATTCGACTTCAACAAGGTATTGTTGGATGGTTTCTCCTTTCTTCATGCCTGAGGACCCAACTAAGAGGTGTGACATTGACTGTGTCATGTTCTAATAATTCATCAATTCACTAACTATGTGCCTAAGCATGACACATTCCCTTTTCAACTCCACAATCTATAGGTTTTGGTGGTGCATTGTTTCCATTAGGAGAGTTATCTCCTTGTCCCTGTTTTCTTCCTTAACCCATGATAGAGCTACCAATTATGCAATGACAGATTTGTTTTCCAAAGAAACGATTTCTTGACTCCTTAGTTGTCTTTTAATCTGTGAGAACTCTAACACATGAAAATACCTTGCATGCTTATGAACCAAACTCATGCTTAATTAATGCTACAAAAACCATACAAAACCATCCCACACTCTCCCAAAACCAAAAAATTTACAAACTAAGATAATACATAGTAGACTCACTTGACAATAATTCTCCCACCTCTCGATATGATGAGTTCACCTAGCATGACCATTTTCCCTCAACTGTCACTGCAATAGAAAGAGTCAGGAAGGAATGCATAGGGATGAACCAATAACCACAAATTTTACAAAGTTCCCAAAAGAATTCCTAGATGATAAGTGCATCCTAAATGATATAGAAAACTCTCCCCCGAGCATGTAGAGGAAGGAAATAGCTACCACGGAGCTTGGATATTTCCCAAATAAATTCCTAAATAAGTAATTCACGAAAATTGATCTAGAGAAACTTTCCCCTGAAGCTATAGATTAATAGAGTTTTGATAAAAAATATCTCCATTTTCCAACCTGTGCAAGGAATTAATTGAAATGGTGATTGATTAAAATCCCAAGATGATATCCCCTTATGTGAAGTACCACCCATATCCTTTCATTGCAAGTGAATGAACGTGGGAATTACATGCAAGGTGATTATCCCACGATCAACATGTATGTCTTCATTGCCTTGTATATCCATTTATAATTAAAAGGGGTAAGAGGATTAATACCCCAATTAAAAAACGTAAGAATCTTTTCATCATTTAATCAAGGTATTTCAACTCTTTTTGACCTTGATTATCCCTAATGATGCTTTGTTCTGACCTGCAAATAAATTTTCTAAGCTATCCACCTTTCCATTCATTGCTTAGAGGATATGATCATATTCAACCTTATCAAATATTACTACCTTTCTATCCACCTTTCCATTTATTTCTTAGA
Organism: Picea engelmannii; assembly: GCA_009831015.1. Lineage (NCBI taxonomy): Eukaryota > Viridiplantae > Streptophyta > Pinopsida > Pinales > Pinaceae > Picea > Picea engelmannii. The sequence continues at coordinate 140,067 of ML812133.1, forward strand.
ATATATGATAATATTCAACCTTATCAAATCTTGCTACTTTTTACTAAATCGTAGAATGTTTCTTGAAAGGGCCTTTATCCCTTCTGGTCCTACTACCCTTAACCATCAACATCACTTTTAAAAATAACCAACATAGACCCATCTTAACTCCGGCTCTACGTAGTGTAGAGAGGAATCACATCTCCTTTTAATCTTCTTTTATCTTGGTTTAATTAGGTTAGTTTAATTTAATTTGAATATGTGTGTGTGTGTGTGTGTGTGTGTGTGTGTGTTTCATTTCACAAAAGGTTAGAGCCGACATATACAATTTTCATTTACTTAATTTATTATTATTATTATTTAAGAGTGACACATGTCATCTCCGCGTTGAATTTAGGCATTGAATCACACATAGACCTAATAATGGGTTGTAGAATGCGCCTCTTTTCCCAAACATACTGAAAGATCACCATAAAACTGTTTGACAATTATGTTTAAATTTTCAAATCGAGGATCATTTTTTATATCAACCACCAAACTTTTGTCTCACTTTATCTTATGTTGTTGACATAAAAACTACCCATGATCGGTTTGTTTACCAACACAACTCTCGATGCTTTACTGTTACAAAATAATACCTCTCAACATGAAAAATTGAAAGGAGAAAACTATTTTATAACCATGAACCTTTTTCAATTCCATCCACTAAACAAAAGTTTACTCCCTCTTATCATCCCATGTTGCACAGATCTATCAAACATTGAGAACATATACTACACAAGCATATAATTCATTTCTCTCTTGCGTAGATCTATCAAACATTCAGAACATGTACTACACGAATATAGAATTCAGTTCTCTTTGTTCGTGCTATTGTAGTTGATGATTGTCTCAATAAATCCTGTAGTTTGAAAATTTAAGCAAAATGCATTTCTTAATCCATTTCTCTATGTGACATTCTGGTACCTATTGTCTCAATAAATTCCCCACTTAGAAAACTAAAGCAAAATGCATTTCTTTCTTGACCATCAGGACATTACATTACAACAAAGGAAATTACATCTTTAAAAACAAGAAACCTAATTGGAACAAGGTTCTCTTGGAAACAGTTTTTGAATGTCCATCCAATAATCCACAAATTTGGTCCTTCCAACTTTCAACTTCTATTATTTCATACAAAGTAGAGCTCCATTCGTGCAATTGATTTTTCTTGTATTCTTTCCATTATTTCCACCACTCCATGAACCTACTTCCTTCCAAGAAAACATGTGAGGAAATGTTGTGATCATTCATCATTCTTGTCACATAACCTTCAAACATTTCAAGACTTTCTATCTTTTGGTGTTGGTCTTGTTTGAGATTTTCCAAGTCTTTCAAATCCTCTTATACATGTGTCCAAAAACATGAGTCATGAGTGACAGATGCAAGCTTTGTGTGACCGCTCTCACATTTTGAACTGCGAGGGTTTTATTTCTCTTCCATCCATTTATGAATAACTTTATAATGAGTGGGTCTTCCATATGAAATATACTTTCCTTTACCCTTACACATGCGATAATAATGTGCAATATCCAAGGGCTTTACAAATAACCCATACGTATTTCCAACATTTATCCACTTGTTTTGGGATTGGAAATCACTTGGCATCACGTTTTATTGAGTGAGAGAGGAGTGCCTTCTATAAGAAGGAAAATTTTTTCCTTCTCATTATTAGTTGATTAAATAGAAGTTGCAACAACTAACTAAATGCTTAGAAGAGTAATTTCTAAAAGTGCACTAAATGCTTGCAGTGGAAAGTGTAGAAGAGAATTATTGTCTACAATCGAAATATATGAAACTAACTACAATATTAATTAAGGAGCACCCTCATCCTGAGTGGACAAGGAAGTGGGGCGCACTTTTTGGTGGCCCAATTCCTCCCTGTTTAGATCCAAAAGCATCCCTACTTCTTCCATCAAATGAGGGAAATTATGATGCAAATGATGTTGGTGTTTGAATTGGTACATGTCTAGCAAGAGCCATACATGATATCCTATTTGAAAGAATAATGGTGTGTGCTTCTTATCATGCCTCCTTTTCAGATGGTCTTGGGATGCTTGTAAGGAAGTTGCTTCCTGAGTAAAGCGTTGAGTCAACATATGGGGAAAACACTGAGCTAGTTGATTTTCTTGATGGAAACATGCAGAGTCGGAAGGATAAAAGGTATTTGAATGGAATTCCATCGAATAACCTCCATGTTTAAGTACCACCCCACTCGTGAATTGAAATGCATCGTTCTTAATCTCAAAGGGATGATTCCTATATTGAAAACAAAGAACCTGTGTAGAGTATAATGCATGAAGAAGATGAGAAAAATGGTGCCCCACCTTTTGCAAAAATATATTGAGGTCATGGGAATTAGAGTGCACTGGAAATTGTGCCAAAACCTGTACCTGAGACAGATCTGATCGACCCCATGTTGTGTCCAGTATGAGTTCCAAATGTGGAACTAATGTGTGTCCAACATAGTATTTCCTTGAATTGTATGTTCTCGCGATATCTTGAGGATGTTGCATACATGTTGAAGATGTTCTTCCCAAGAATTATTGAAGACCAAGATATCATCAAGATAAATGATCATGCATTTACTCAAATGACTTGTTGCATTCATGCAAACACAATGGTAGAAAATGTCAAATCCATCAGTGTGAAGGAATAATCCCCTTGTAAGTGGTCCAACAATTCCTCAATTCAGGGTAGGAGGCAACATGTTTTAACATTGTCTTTGTTAAGGGCATGGTAGTGGGTCACTAGGTGCTAGCATGAATTATCCTTGTTTGGGATAACAATGGAGGGGGGCGCACATGGAGAAAATGAAGTTGGAATATGGCCTAAGTTAAAAAGTTGACCAATTGGGTGTTCCATCTTAGCAGCCTCTTGGGGAGTGATGTGTTAGGATATGGTGTCCGGAAAAGAAGCACCAGGAATCATATCAAGTATGAGCTCAATAGAGTGAGATGGGGGAAGTTTTGTGGGATGTGTGAAGACATCTACAAACTCTTGGAGTGGGGGATCAATGGCTTGAGGTACAAGGTTATTCTCATTGTTTAGGTTAATGGAGTGAACTAAGCACAAAGAGACACATTGGTTCAGACTCACTTGATTAATGATCGCATGGTCAATATTAGGATGGGTGGATTTAAGAGAAAAATAAGTAAGAAAATAGGTGTGCCCCTCATGTTGCAAGTGGTATTGATGAGATTTAGCATGATATATAGCATGTGAGGCTTGTTGGTAGGGAATGCCAAGTAACAAATCGACACAATCAAGAGGAGAGATATCACACACCATAGTATCCCTAAAATGGAAAATCACAAAGGTAACCACACATCATTGGGAGACAGTGAGATGGAGGCCTTCATTTTGTACCCAGTTGCATTGGTATGGGGTTGAGTGCAGAGTGGTGGGGAGGTTAAGGTGCGTGACCAAGTTCTGGGCCACGAGGTTACTTTGGCTTTCATTGTCCAATATGAGAGTAGAAAACTCATGCTTAATATAAAAATTATGTGTAAGAAGGGGTATATTAGAGATGTCGAGTTCATTAGTGGTCATCAAGATCACAGAAGGGTCTACTCAGTAGGATTGTCGAGAGAGACTACTTCAGTATGATCAGGGGAATCTAGCTGAGCGACCTCTGAAAATAGAGTCTGGTTGGTGTGAATGTTCTTCAATGCCCAACAGTTTGTAGATGCATGTGAGTTGGTCTTATGAAAGGTACACCAGGGTGCATTTTTAGGTGTGGATAGGGAAGCTGAGGAAACTAGGGAATGCTTAGTATGCGAAGGACTAGCAGTAGAAGAGCTATATCGGGTTGGCGGAGAGCGGATTTGAGGAGACACTTTATGCTCCACGACCAAGGCCCGAAGAAAGGCCTTATCAAAGGAGGAGACTCAAACAAATCGAATTCATGACAAAAAAATGTTAATAAACTAGAATTAAATTTGATAATCAATAACTCTTCTAGATCTGAAATGTGTAGTTGGATGCACAAATTGCATAATACATATATGTAGCTCTATAATGAATAATGCGTGAGTTGTCAGAGTTGTAATCATTTGGAAAGGAGGTTCTGTCGATATCCCAAGGGATAGAAGTGGTCTCTGAGTGCTTGGAAAAATGCCTCCCACATCATAATGTGTGGTGTCTATATCTTGACCGAGTCACTTATGTCCATGACCCACGAATAATTATAGAGTTGAGTGTCCCACGATGTCTGCATAATTCCCTCGAATTGTAGACCAACAATATGGAGCTTCATGTCTTTTGTCATCTTAGGACATATACAAAAGTATGTGGAAAGACTGTGAAGCTAAGGGTCGACATTATTGCCATTCATTTGGCCCAAAAAATTCGGTAATTGGAAGCATGTATCGCGTTGCATGGGTGTTGGAGATCCGTGTTGTTTCATATGGAGTAGATCCTGGAGAGCCATAGTTAAATCCTGAATTGGAGTTGTGGCACTAGATGCATAATCCTCTGCAGACGACTCTTTTCACGACGACATAATCTTCATTCACCATGGATGCCAATCTGTCACTAAATGTTGCACTAAGAATCATTGAACTCCTAAGGGCCTTGAGAAGGAACCCTGTACCTTGAAGAGGGTGTGTGGATAATTGTGAAAAATGAGCATGCTAGAAGCCTTGAGGAGGGCACACTGGAAGTCCTGAGAAGGACGTTTGGCTCTGAGAAAAAAAAATGTTGGATGGCCTCTCTTCTAAATTTCATGGCCGAGAAGAAGTTGACTTGGATCTAGGCTCAAATACCAATTGATATTCAATTCAGATTTGAAAACACAGAAAAAAACTAAAATGCACAATGAAGAACAAAAAATAGATAGCGTGAAGCAGAGAAAATAGAATATACATGGAATTGGAGAAGAATAATTAGAACATAAAATAACCATCACATTTTCTTGAGTGAGAGAGGAGATCCTTCTATAAACAAGGTGACTTTTTCCTTCTCATTATTAGTTGATTACAATAGAAGTTTCACCAACTAACTAAATTCTTACAACAATAATTGCTAAAAGCGCACTAAATGCTTACAGTGGAAAGTGTTGAAGCGAATTATTGTTTACAATAGAAATATCTGAAACTAACTACAATACTAATTAAGGAATGCCCCCTCATCCTGAGTGTCCAAGGAAGTGGGTTGCATTTCCTGGTGGCCCATTAGTTTTCTTTCAAGCTTTGAGATCTCACACATAGGGAAACACTCTTCGCTTACATATCAAATTCATGCTTAGTTGACGCTACAAAAACCATTCAAAAACATATGACACTATCCTAACAAAAATAACTCTACAAACTGAGATAATATAGAGTGGACTCACTTGACACCAATTCAACCACCTCTGGACATGTTGAGTGCACCAACACGACCCTTTTCACTCAATTTTCACTGCAACAAAAAGAGCTTGGAAGGAGCATAAAGGGATGAGTCAGTAACCACAAATTTAAATGCAGAGTTCCCAAAAGAATTCCTAGATGAGAAATGCACCCAGAATGATACATAAAAACTCTCTCTTAACCATGCAAGAAGGAAGAAACAACCACAAAGCTTGGAAATTTTCCAAAGGAATTCGCAAATGTGTAATGCATCCAAATTGATCCAGATAAACTCTTCTCTAAAGCAGGATTAACCGAATTTCGATAGAGGATATCTCCATTTTCCCACCCGTGAAAGAAATTAATTCAAATGGTGATTGATTAAACACCCAAGGTGATATCCTCTTGTGTGAAGTACAACCCATATCCTTTTGTTGCGGGTGAATGAACATGGGCATTGCATGTGAGGTGACTATATTGTTATTCAATATGTATGCCTTCATTACTTTGTAGATTCCTTCATAATTAAAAGGAGTAAGAGGATTAACACCCCAATAAAACAATTTAATGTTTATTTTCATCATTTAATCAAGGTATTGGAATTCTTTTTTATCTTAATTATTTCTCATCTTCCTTGTTCTAACCTACAAACTACATTTGCTAAGCTATCCGCCTTTCCATTCATTACTTAGATGACAAGATAATATTCAACCTTGTCAAATCTTTCCATCTCTTTACTGATTCGAAGAATGATTCTTGAAAGGGCACTTTGACTTTTCCCAGGACCTTTTCTCAAAGTTTTAATTATCACTTTTGGGTTTCTAATGACAATTATTCTTTTATATAACCTTTCATCAATCAGTCTCAATCCCATAAACAAAGCGAGTGCTTTAGCATGGTTATTTGTTTCCCTTCCTAGACCCCAGATAAAAGAATTTTCTTATTTTCCTTCGAGATCACCTCTAATCCCTCCTGCTCCTACCGACCCTAACCACCAACATCATTTAAAAAAAATAAACATATTGAAATATTACCATAACATTGTTTGACAATTTTGTTTAAATTTTCAAGTTGAGGATCACTTTTTGGATATCGTCCACCAAAATTTTCTCACGTGACATAAGAATGTCTACTCTCACAGTTTTATCTTGTATTCTGGACATACAAATTACCCATCCATTGTTTGTTCGCCAACACAACTCTCCATGCTTTACCGTTTCAAAATAATACCCGTCAACATGAAAAATTAAAAAGAAAATACTTATTTCATAATTGTTAGTCTTTCTCAAGCCCATCTGCTAAAAAAAGTCTATTCCCTTTTATCATCCCATGTTGGGAAGATCTATCAAACATTGAGAACATGTACTATAAAAGAATAAAATTCAATTCTCTCTAGTTGTGCTATTGTAGTTGTTGATTGTCTCAACAAATCCCCCACTTGAAAATTTAAGCAAAATGCATTTCTTAATCCAATTCTCTGTATGGCATTTCTATTTCTTGATTGTCTCAATAAATCCCCCGTGTAATTCCCCTAGGTTGATCCCCATGTTGTAAATATGTATGTGTACATATGTTTTTGTAGGTTGGTGAGCCTATATGATTATTGGATCAGAGTGTCTGTGTATATAGCTTTTGCGTCAGAGTGCTTGTGTGGTATTAAGTTGGTGTGCTTGTGTGTTGAAAGTTTGGTGAGAATAGTAATGCAAATTGCAATCACACTTTGATATATTAATAAAATACATCACAACTATTGACCAAGTCAGACAAGCGAGTATGGGGTGGCTAGGACTCCACGAGAGGGAAAAGGGGCTAAGGGGTTATGGAAAAGGGCTTAAGCCAAGGGAGCTAAGCCAAGTATTATTTCATGTCCATCCTAAGTTCTCAAGTGGAGGGACGAGTTCCCAAGTGGTGGGGAACGGATTTCCTTGGTTGCCATTTGCCAAAAGGGAACATGCATATTTAAACTTTGGGTTTAGTGGAAAATTAGGGATTCCATCTTTATGATCTTTAATTCTTTCCATTTTTGGTCTGGAGAATATTAGGTGTGAGCTAGTGAGCCACTGTGACCTTGTTACCTTATGAACCCTGAGAATCTTAAGTTGATTTGGGTGTACAAATTTCCTTACATTGCCTTGGGGAAGGATTAAACCCTGGAGAGAGAATTTTCTGGGATACGTTTATCTGGGTGTGAGGCCTAGAGGGTGCTTGGAGACTCCTTATAGTAGTTGGAGTTCCTAAATCCACAAATATATAAGACTTCTTGGTCAACTTGTGTTGGATCCCTAGAAGGGAAGTGGGACAACCCGAGGGACTACCGACAGAAAAACGGGTACACTTCCTTGGGTTGTGTAGGTTAATGGGGAATGAGACACTGTAGATTGGAATTGCTACTAGAGTTTGATACCTTAGCCTTGCCATTGTTGTATTGACTGTGAGACAGACCTTAATTAATTTAGGTAACCATGTTCTTTATATACTGAGCAATATTGATGTACTTAATTATATTATTATTATGCACATTTATATTTATAAATATTAATATGTGTTACACATAAATTATACGTGGAATTATAAATTATTAGGACTTCATAAGTATGCAAGGTATAACTTGGAGTATCATAGTGACATAATTATTAGTGGTACTAGAATAACAACGAGTTAAGTAAAATATGTGAGATAGTATGAATTGCAATGACATATTCCATATGTCGAGAAGCGAGTCTCGTGGGTGTGTTACACTCCACTTAGAAAATTAAACCCAAAACGCATTTCTTCCTTAACAATGAGGGCATTACATTAAAGCAATGACGATATTTTAAGCAAATGAAAGGAGAGCTCCCATGGGATATCACAGCACAGATCGGGAGAGGTCACTCGTTACAGTATTTTTTTTTAGGCTGTGGTTTAGCACCTATACCATTTACAAAGAGGAGAAGTATTGGTGGTTTTTCCACAAAGAAATAGAAATCGAGAGAGCAGCCATTGGACAAGATTCACACACAAAGAATAGTTTGTATATTACTTAATAGACAAATGGAGGTTACATATATAGCATGGAGATCACTGACTCCTAGCAATCTAGATCCTAAGAAAGTGGATATGATTAGCTAAAAATAGTAAACTTAGAAACTCATAGTTACAACAGTCATAGTTGAAACTAACTATTACAACAGTAATAGTTAACCTAGAAACTCACGGTTACAACAACTAACTCATAGTTACAACAGCTGTAAGCATTATCTCTAACACCCTCTCTTAATGCTTACATTACAAATAT
>ML812133.1:179518-193789 GCA_009831015.1 Picea engelmannii
GATAGACCAATTAGGTCTTAGTGGACGTTAATCATCATCATCACCATGATTTTAAATATCATCATTTCAAATTAATTATGATGTTTCATACAAAATAGCTTATAAATATCTATTTACTAGCATATATAGAAATGTTGCGCTCAAGTATATAACATGTCTTTCTTTTAAAAATCCTAGTTTCTAAAACTTGAGTATCAAAGTGTAGTTGAATAATGGGATTTTTTGTAATACAATGATATCATCAAAATTAAGTATTTTCATTATTTTTCAATTCTAGATCTATGATTTAATTCCAGATTTAATGAAAAAATGTGCTTGTCTTTACTCTTCCTATTTTTTTGAATTTTACGAATTAAATATTTTTAAATGGAAAAAAATGAAGTTATTTATTGTGCTCTTTTCAAAATGCTCCACAACTGCATAAAGATCCAAGTATGGTTCAACCAAGATCTTAGCTAGAATTACTAAAATACCATCCACATAGATGCAAAAGGTTAGTTGTTGGGTAGGAGGGAACACTATCATTAGAGAATATTCAAACCAAAAATGTTTTGTCACATCCTATTTACAGCTTCTCTCAATCTTTTCCACTTCATGGTGAATAAATGAATTTAGGTTATAACTTTGATTGTTATTTGACACTAAAAAATTATAAACTAAATTCAATGAACTTAGCGAAGTCATTTATTGTGCTCTTTTCAAAATGCTCCACAAGTGCATAAAGATCCAAGTATAGTTCAACTAAGATCTTAGCTAGAATTACAAAAGAAAAAATACCATCCACATAGATGCAAAAGGTTGGTTGTTGGGTAGGAGGGAACACTATCATTAGAGAATATTCAAACCAAAAATGTTTTGTCACATCTTCACAACTTCTCTAAATCATTATCAATTTTGTAACTTCTAGTGACCATAACTTGTATTTATCCTTGAAATTTCAATTTACTGTAAAATGATAATTTGTAGGGAATTCTGTTAGCTTCCTATTTATAATTTTTGTGACTTTTTTATTCAACAGTAAATGGGTAAAATTGATATTTTTTGACATCTTCTCATTTTAAAAAATGAGGAATGGAAAATCAATGACTTTTGGGGACCCTAATATTTTCAATAAAATGATAAGTTAAGGTAATAAATATACTATAACAATATACATGGATTGTATTAATGCTTTACTATTTTTTTCTTATATTTTAGATGAACAATTTTTTCCTTGTAATTTTCAAATTACAATGAATCGGGTCACAAAATTTCTTCTGAGTCCAATGGTGTAATGGTTGAACCTTTCTATATAAGCATGTATTATGTACTTTGAGTTCCATCATAGTTCTCTTCCAATAATTGATGGGATATAATTTTTCCTTTGATTAGTAAACTACCATGGATATTACACTGGAAGTGTTATCAAAACAAATCTAAAAGCACAAAGGGGTTGATCCACCAATGAGGAATGAGGAGTTTTCAATAATGACCAAGGTTCAATTCCCATGAGAGAATCCAACCCTTGAGGTTGATATTGGGGCACCTAGAGGTAGTGGTTGAATGTGTAAGGCTTTCATGATCCAGATTATATTGAGAACGACATGAAAGAAAATATATAACAAGGGAACATAGAGAGCTATTGCAAGAAACACAAGAATACAGTTAAACTCAGATTCTATTAATGATTATCTGAAATACAAAAGACTGTAAAATGAAAATTACACAAGATAGCTAGAATGGTGGTAGCTTATCTTTGAAATAGAGATGTGATGACTACGCTCATTTGCAAGAATCTTATTACAAAGAGGCCGAAAAGACATTTTAACATCTGGATTATATTGAGAATGACATGAAGACAAAGATATCACAAGGGAAAACACAAAGATATTGCAGGAAACACAGTAATACAATTAAACTCAAATTCTATTAATGAATGTTTGAAATACAAAAGACTATAAAATGCAAAGCACACAAGCTAGCTAGAATGGTGGTAGCTTATCTCTGAAGATAGAGATGTGACGACTACGCTCATTCACAAGAAGATGAATACAAAGAGGCCAAAAATACATTTTAACATAAATAATCAATGAGAAAACCCTAAAAATCCAAAAAAATAACCATAGAAGATGAAACACCAAAAGGTTTGTGGGCCTCGATGTGGTTAGTTGATACATCAAATTCCTGAGGGAATTACTTTTGCATACGATCTTTATTTGGGGCACTAAGTAGCCCATTGGAAAGGTCTAACCAAGGAGTAAATATTCCAAATAGCCCAATATATGTTGAAGGAAACATTTATTGGATGCTTCCATGTCAAAAAACGTCATTTAGGACCTCAAAGCGACCCCAAAAATTTGGGACCCGAAAAACCGTAAAAAAATTGCCAAGATGTGGAACCATTCTAAATTAGTGGCACAGGTGGGTGGCGACCAGTATCCACTTGGATCAGTACACCCCCCTTAATAATAAATGGTCCACATTGCAACAAGTTCCTCCATTAGATGGGGAAACTTTTGTTGAATCTGACTCCTAATGAACCACTTTCCCTAGTGAAGAAACTACCCTGCTTTGACGACCCGATAGAGTTCGATGTTTTGTTGGAAAATGACCTTCATCTTGGTGTCCATGATTTGATCAACTATTGTCTATTCAATGTAGTCATGATTGAGTTCTGTAGAGGCCAAGTGCTCGGTGCGTTCGAGGTGTCTAGGAGAGGTGGAAAATATGGTTAAAGCAGTTTCGCATTAAATACTAGGTGCAAGCCAAGGAAAGGGGAAATACTTAATTCAAAATCATTCTCACCCATAACCTTGGTGATGGTGTAAGTTCCTTATTGGTGTGGAATAATATTCCAATGGGGTCCTGGGATGTGTTCTTTCTTCAAATGAAACCATACATTATATCCCACCGAAAACTTATGTGGTACCCGATGTTGATCATGGCATTGCTTGTACTTGGCATTGGCTTTCTGTAAAATGTCATGAACTTGTTGTTGAATGTGATGAATTCACTCAAAAAAATTTGTTGCTCGATCATCCTTGGTCCAAGAATGGGAGGTCTCTTCTTGTGCAACTACAATGGGCAGAGCTACATTAATCGGGGTCAGTGGTTGAAACCCCAAGCACACCTGAAAAGGGTTGTGGTCAATAGAGTTGTGGAGTGATATGTTGTAGCTATGTTGAACATAAGGAAGTCTCTCATCCCATGTGCATGGATATTTGGAATTGTACATCCTCATGATATGAACAATCATCTTATTGAATACCTATGTTTTTCTATCAGTCTGTGACATGTAATTCTAATAAAATTGGTTTTATCTACCCTCCTAGTTTTTTAGAGTTCTACTTTGTTGGCTCTAGTAAGCATTAGAAAATTGGAAGAGGATTCTAGAAATTCCTATGACAAGATTGGATATCGAACTCCAAAAAATAACACTTAGTTAAGTGGGCCATGATAAGGGCTCCCTATGATAGACTAGGCTTGTACATAAGGGACCCTTTATTGGTTAACCTACTTATAGGTGCCAAAATTCTATGGAGGATGGTTTTTGTCCCTTTAGAATGGTAGAAAGAATATTTTCATAAGTACCTTCGAAGGAGTAGATTGAGATGTCTTGTTGATCCTCTACCCGCCTAGGGAGAGTATATGATCTAGATATAATGTAATTCTTCTACCTCCTATGGCAATGCAATCATCTATATATCGTAATCATAGAATAAAGGTCAAAACATCATTTGGAGGAATGAAATTCAATGGCTACATGTGCTTAAAACATGATATTTCATTAAAAACAGACAGAGTGAACACATGCTTGAAAATTTTGTCTGAATGTAAAAGTATAGAAAATCAATGGCTATGTATGCAAAAACAGTACCTCGAAAAGGTAAAAAAGATTACAATTGTCTTTTCAATAATCTCTATAAATGCCAAAACGGTTCTTGGGCAAGATCAAAAATGATAAAATTGTCATAGTTTCAGAGGTCATAGTTCATGGGGTCCTAGTTCCAGAGGTCATAGTTCCACATGTCATATTTTTAAAGGTCAAAGTTCTCAAGTTCGTAGTTCCTGAGGTCAAATTTCCCAAGGTCATAGTTCCAGAGGTCAAAGTTCCACGGGTCATATTTCTAGGGTTCATAGTTCCAGAGGTCATAGTTCTTGGGGTCATAGTTCTAGAGGTTATTCCATAAGTCATAGTTCCAGAGGGCGTAGTTCCAGAGGTCATAGTTCATGGGTTCATAGTTCCTAGGGTCAAAGTTCCAGAGGTAATAGTTCCACAAGTCATAGTTCCAGAGGTCATAGTTCCATAGGTCAAAGTTCTAGAGGTCATAGTTCCTGGGGTCAAATTTCTACAGGTCATAGTTCAAGGGGTCATAGTTCCATAGGTGATATTTCCTAGGGTCATAGTTCCAGAGGTTAAAGTTACCAAGGTCAAAGTTCCTAAGGTCATAGTTCTTGAGGTCAATTTTCCCAAGGTTATAATTCCATAGGTCAAAGTTCCACATGTCATAGTTCTTAGGATCATAGTTCCACAGGTTAAAGTTCCAGAGGGTGTAGTTACACAAGTCATAGTTCCACATATCATAGTTCCACATGTCATATTTCCATAGCTCATAGTTCCAGAGGTCAAAGCTCCTCAGGTCACAGTTCCCGAGGTCAAATTTCTGAAGGTCATAGTTTCAGAGGTCAAAATTCCTCGGAGCATAGTTCTTGGGGTCATAATTCCAGAGGTCATAGTTCTATAGGTCATAGTTCTAGAGGGAATAGTTCTATAGGTCATAGTTCCAGAGGTCATAGTCCCTGGGGTCAAAGTTCAATAGGTCATAGTTCCACAAGTCATAGTTCCTATAACATACCCAACCACCAGCAAGTTGGGGCGCGCTACCTCAAAACTCACTCTTGGAACTGATTTCAAGTTCTGACAACATTTAATTAATTAAGAAGCATGAAAGCCTCGCATGTAATAATCAAGATTCACGCTACAACATAAGATAAATGAACAATGTTCCATGTGTTAGCACTAGAAGTCACCTTCAGATTGCGTTGAAGGTAAGCCCAGTACCCATCAAGTTATATGTCACAATGAATAATTTTAAAGAGGTCAAATAGGTGCAGACTCGAGATGATATCGCTTTAACTCAGAAAACTGGACTGGTATGCATAGGCAGGTGAGGTGTTTATTCAACTTCAGTCAGTAAGTTGTAGTATAGGTGAGTAGGAGGAAGCATTAGTGAGGAGAATGTAAAGGTCCACTATGGAAATCCAGTCTTCCAACAACCTAAGGAGGAAGAACTCAGAAAACAAGATCCTCTTCGATTCAGAGTTTCGGGAAACTGAAAACACTATAACGGGACTGAGATCAAACATACATCACAATACAGTTAAATTTTCCATGTGAATCCTTCAATCATGGACACTTCAGCGTCAGAGGCAAAAGAAATGGAACAAAAAGTTGACTTAGATCGAATAAGAAGTCTCAAATCCAATTACATAACTAGAGAACCAAAGATTCATTAAAAATTTACAATACGAGAGCCTAGCTAAACCATCGACCTTAACAAAATATCAAAACAAGCTATTTATGCTTAGGAGTGACTATGACCACCAGAGGAGAAATCAAGCCAATGCTTTCAATGCTTTACGTCTGCATGCTCTTTGGCGGACTGTGCATGCAGTCTCTTGTCAGACACTAGCATGCTTCAGTAGGGACCTGACTCGCTGACAGTCCTAGCTCCTTTCTGTCTTTCCATTCATGGGGGCGAGACGATGTTTCAACCACGAACCCCCGCTTTCATTAACTGTCTACATCGGGATCAGGACGGGGCCTAAGTCAACTTAGCACCTTGAAAATGTGTTGGCCGCACTCTTCTCTTTTCCACCTAGATCTTTGTTGGATGTTTGCGGAGAAAGTTAGCAGACGGATGTGGATGCTGATGGCAGGGAACAATCGAAGTGACTAGTGCAGACCGATAGACTACAACACATGCTAGGTTTCCATGCAGAAGGATGTGGCGACAAAACGGTGACTGGGAAATCATGGGTACCAACATGCGGGAGGTGATGTGGCACAGGGAGAGGACATGGAGGTAGAGGGGTGTGAGTGGTCAGGGGGGACACGACCACATGTCGGAGGTGACATGGATGGGAAGTGGAAGACACCAGTCGGGAGAACAGAGGGGAGATGTGACAGTGGGAAGGAGACATGCACGCGGGTGATGTGAGTTGAGGACAGGTGGCAGCAGGAGCGATGGTGGTAATGAGAGGCGGTAAGGAGGTTATCTTGGAGGGGAGGGGGGAGGTAGTAAGTGGTAAAGCGTGGGGGGTGTCTGAGTTTCCATGAGGGAGACACGTAGTGGGGGGCCCGCTCTTTCAAAACCACCAACTCGGACCCCCCCGACGTTAAAGGCAGAAGGTCGGGGGGTCTGATATGGAAAGAAGACCGTCAATCTGATTGCACAGATCTTAGCCGCTGAGATCTACGTGCCCATTATCATAATGTGCTCAAACATAAAAAAATTAGGATAAAAGGATAAAGTGGGTTACACAATCAACCCCCTTCTTACATTTCTTCACCAAGGGCTAACTCCCAAGGGAAACAAAACACCCTTTAACATAAATATGTGCTAACATTAGGCTCCATGGGGGATAGAGACCTCCCTGTGAGGCTCTAAGAAATCCAGTAGATTCAATGCCTCCTTCTAGGGATATGGGATCAGTCATTACAACAAAAGAAAATGATATTTACAATGGCATGAAAGAGGCACTCGTGGTTCAAACAAAGAACCTTTTCAGAAAATGCCCATTTACAGGGCCACCAAAAAATTATGGACCCTCCAAATCGTGTAACCTGTAAGTATTGTTTAGAAATGTCTCAAATATTTTGAAGGGACCAATCCATAAGGCTTCAAATTTACCATGCTTTCCTTTATCCTACTTGGGTGCATCCCATTTTAGCACTAGATCTCCCAGCTGGAAGTCCTCTTTTCTTACCTTTATGTCAAAAGATTTCTTGATCTTCTATTGATGGTCATGTGCTCTATCCATAAGCTTATCTCTGTTCTGTTGAACTTCTACCAGTTGTCGTATTCTCCTGATCATATCATCAGGTTCCACTTGGTAGTCTTGAAAGAAATTTTCCACGGGCAAGGTCAATTGAGAAGGAAATATGGCCTTAACTCCATATACAAGATGAAAAGGAGAGACACCAATAGATCTCTTTGTTGTCACTCTTTCATCCCACAGAGAAAATTTGAGCTTTGAATCCCATGCTTTCTTGTTTTACTCTAACAATATTTTGATGATCTTTATAAGGCTCTTGTTAGAGGACTCTGCCAGTCCATTCCCTTAAGGGTAGTAAGGAGTTGAGTGAATCAATGAAATTCCAAACTGTTCACGGAACTAGATCAATGGTTCGGCCTTGAAGGATGCAGCGTTATCAATGACAATTCTTTTCGAAAAACCAAACCTTGCTATAATATCCTCAAGAAAACCAATGATTACCTTGTGGGAAGCACTCCTTGTGGGGATGGATTCTATCCACTTGGTAAAGTAATTTGTGTCACTCAAGATCCATCTGTGTTGACCACTTGAATTAGGATGAATTTCCCCAATAAAATCTAGGCCCCACTGTTGAAAGGGTCCTGAAGCTACCACAGGCTTCAATGGAAAAGACTTGAGTTGTTGCTTTCCAGAGAATTTATGGCACTTAACACAAGCCCTGATTTTTGCACAGACATCAGTGAATAGACTAGGCCAGAAATAGATAGCCCTGGAATCTTGTAGGTTGTGGTTCTCCAGAAGTGATGTCCCCCACATAAATTGTCATGCAAAATCAAACATGATCCTTTGGGCTTCCCGTGGGTCTAAACATCTCAAAATCACTCCCAGAGGATCTCTCTAGTACAAGAATTGATAAATAAGGAAGTATTTAACATATTTAAGATTCAAAACTCTCACCTTGTTTTTCTCCATCCCATTAGGAGGCTACAGATTTAACAAAAAATATATGATGTCCTTGTACCAAGCACATTCTGCCAATGGAGGGTTGACTTGAGAATCTTTATCAGACAACTCAACTTGTTGAGTTTCTGAGTAGGTGTTGATGAAATTAACCCCCAAAGCTTTGCAATTAGACTCATCCAATAGCCTGGCTAAACCTTGGCCTTTAACCAGTTTGGTGGGATTTATCTCCAGATCAAATTCAAGGATTTTGGCAATCCACTTGCTCCTTCTTTCATCTATGTCAGGTTGAATGAGAATGTCCTTCACAGAAGCTGAAGGGACATATGCAATGACTTTTGAATGTAGGAAATAGACCCTGAAGTCCTTGAGGGATTTAACCAAAGCATAGGCCTACTTTCCATGATGTCGTATCTTAGCTCTGCATCTCTCAATGCTCTACTGAAAAAGGCAATTGGCTGCTCAAACCCTTCGACATTATTTTGTAATAACACAACTGCCACTGTGTCAAATGAAGAAAAGGAAAAAATTAGAAAATCCTTGGAGTAATCAGGATTGATGAGCATAGGTGCTTCAGTCACAGCCTTCTTTATCTGATCAAAGAAATTATGAGATTCAGCAATCCACTTGATTTCATTTCCTTTCCTCAACATGGTTGTAATGTCCTTCACCAATTCATGAAAATTAGAAACAAACCTTCTTAAAAAATTAATTTTCCCCAAGAAAGACTGAACTTATTTCTTGGATCTAGGGATTGATAAGGCTTGGATAGCTTCCACCCTACTGGGATCGATCCTCACTCCCTTGGGTGATACTATGTGCCCCAGTAATTTTCCCTCCTTCATGACAAACAATGATTTTTTAGGATTTAATGAGAGACCAAAATTTTTGCATTTCAGGAAGACCTTTCTCATATTATTACAATGCTCTTTATCAGGCCTAGAGAAAATTGTAATGTCATCTAGATATATGACCACAAATTTATCTTTTTCCTCAATGAATGCAATGTCCATATCTCGTTGGAAGGCCCCTGTGTTCATCAATCCAAAGGGCATCTTAGCATACATGAATGTACCCCAAGGAGTGGTGAATGTTGTCTTCTCTCTATCTCTAGGAAAGACATAAATCTGATTGTATCCAGAAAATCCATCAATCATGGACATCCTAGATGCACCTGTTACCCTCTGTAGTATGCGTTCCATATTTGGCAAGGGGTAATTATCCTTTTTGGAGATTTTTTTCAGGTTTTGAAAATCGACACAAAGTCTGATTTATCCATTCTTATTTCACACTGGGACCAGGTTGGCCACCCATTCAGAATACCTCAAAGGAATGATAATATGGGCATACAAAATCTTTTTAACCTCTCTCTCCATAATAGGCATCAGCATAGGATTTATCTATCTCAGTTTATGCCTAAATGGTTTGGCTTCTTCCTTCAATGGGATCTTATGTTCAATGATGCTTGTATCATATGTTCTGAGGTCTTCGTATGTCCAAGAAAACACATCATAAAACTCTTTTAATAGCTCATCATATTCATCCCTTTGTTCTCTTGACAGACTGCTTGACAACTTGACAAATTTTAGATCTTCCTCTGTACCAATATTGCACTCAGCTACATCAGCATCCTTAGTTGAACCTTTAGCTTTCACTACCACATAATTATTGTTGAACAGTCTTTCCAAAGGAACCAACCCCTTTGGAATATGATTTCTAGACAACTGAACAATATGATTATTAGCAATTTTCTTCAGGAAAACATCAACATGGGGATTACTTTCAGAGTCATGATCCTGATCAATATGTGATGCAGAAAAATCACTAGCAGTCTCAAGGAATGTTTTTATCTCAACATCATCCTCAAACACTTTCCAATGCTTAACATTGTCAGGTATAGAGGGTATATATTTCAATTCTACATCATACTTGAGTTTAGGTGGCAAAGGGACTCTGAAATTACTAGCTGAAATAGCCAAAGAATCAGCCATGGTATTCTCTTCTTTTGGGGTAAATGAAATGTTGAAAGATAAGAAAAAACTGTCAACTAGGTCCCACACTTCATTTATGTAAGTTCTTAGCCTAGGATTCTTAGCTTGATAAAGATTTTTTAGTTGATGGAAAATTAATTCAACATCCCCAAACACTGAAATCTCTCCAATCCCCATATCTTTTGCAGCCCTCAAACCCAACACAAGAGCTTCATACTCTGCCACGTTGTTGGTAGCTTCAAATTCTAACTTGTATGACAGAGATATGGTCTCCTGAGAAGGTGAAACAAAGAACACTCCAACACCAACACTTTCCCTAGAAGAGGCTCCATCAAAGAACATTTTCCAAATAGAGGTGATTGGAGGATACTCTTCACAAAAGGTAATGGACTGTTTTCTTATTTCCAGAGGAGGTTCAGGAGCATCAGTGAGCTGCAATAAAATGGATCCCAAATCAGTATCAAGTGCAAATATAGGATGGTTGGTGGCGTTTTATTCATCACTAATAATGTAGTCCAATTGAGCTTCCCTGTAAAGTCTTCTATGCTCCCCCCCAAACACAGGAATGATAGCATAGGTGAGGTCCTTCTGCAAGCTCTCCCCAAGTCTTTTTATCCAATATCTTGACAATAGAAAGACAAACTTGGGGGGAACATCAGCCACCACAATATCCATGACCACACTTTTCATGGGTAGCTGAAACAAAGTCACAATCAGATCCTTAATGACCCTGAGACACTTCACTTTCCTAAAGTCGAAGGAATATAAGTCATGGTAAGTCTTTGTGATTTCCAATCCAAGTTCATCCATGACAGTTTTGAGCATGAGATTATGAGATGCCCCAGAATCAATCAAGCAGTTGTGCAACACCTTATCATTGATGTTAAATGAAGTATAAAAATGATGGGAGGATTCATCTCTATCTTCCACCAGAGGTCCCAGTATGACAGCATGCTTTTCATATTGAAGATTTACCGAGTCTGTGGAATAATATGAAGGCTCGGGCTGAAACATTTTGGAGAGGCACCTTTTGAAGTATTCATTCTCGACCATCTCTGAAAGGGGTACATGGATTCTAATTTTTTGATTTTCATGCTCGAAGCTAAATGAGGAAGGAAGTCTCAAAAACTCTTTCACTTCTGGGACAGGGATTTTGACTATTGGTGGGGGGGTTTCTTCCTTCTTCTCTTTGCTACTGTCTACTACATATTTAGCACGCTTCTTTGCTCTGGTAGACTGATCAGGAATGCCAGACTTCCCTTCTTTATTTTTATACCTGAGGTTATATCTATTGGGACTGTTGTTGTTCTTTTCCCCCTTACTCAGCTCATTTAGTTGACTGTCCATTAGAGACTCCTCGTAGGCAGATTGAGTTAAATGGGGAAATGAGGAGGTATCTGCAAGAAAATGGATCTCAGGATAAACCTTGTCTTCCTCTCCTTCTTCCTCAATGACAAGGTTATTTTGGAGAGGGGCTTGGATTCTCTGATCATCTCTATATCTTTTTCTTTGATCTCTTTGGATAATCTGATGGGTATTATTTGGTCTTCTAAAGTTAACCCTATTTTTAGCATTAGGAGGATTCCTATAGCTCTGCTTCCCTTCCAGTTTCAACCTTTCTACCTCAGCAGAAATTGACTTTACCAGTTTGGTCAATTCATATACTTGAGGGTGGGCAGTATAGGAGGGTAGGCAGCAGAGGAACCAGAGGTTGAAGCTTCATACCTCCCCTTTCCTCTATCTCTATCAGCCTTATTCCTAATCTTTTCAACTGCCAATATATTGGACTCTACTTCCAGGGTTGCATCTTGCATATGAGCCAAGGAAGTATCTCTTCTTTATCATAAAAGGAGGCATAAATCAGGGTCAAAATAACTAGCAGAGGTAATTCTGGAAGAGTTTTATGTAGGTTTAATCTCAACAGGAATCTTCTTATACATTTTATTAAACCTCTTTGAAAAATAAAAAATAGATTCCCCTTTCTTCTTCTTCAGTGATCCAAAGTCTGTAATATAGTAAAGGAAATCTTTTTTATCCCCCAATGTCTTAAGAATGCATCATCTAAGGCTTCAATCCCATCAATAGATCTAGGAGCCAAGGCCCTAAACCATTTCCTAGCCTCTCCATCAAGGCTATGGACAAAAATTTGCATCCACACATATTCATTCTCAATGGCATAATTATCTGCATAACTATAAAAGGTTGCAAGGTGCTCCTCTGCAGTTATGTCTACGTCACATGTGAACTTGGGAAATTGTTTAAGGTAGCCACCAGCTGGTAGGGAATTCAAAGGCTAAGGTGGGACAAGAGGGGTGTATCTGACAGCAACTATGGCATCCATCATGTTCCGAGGTGGATTGGCACCTGCCATTGGGATGTGAACTGGAGGGGAATGAGGAGGAGACAAAGTTTGAACAGGGGAGACCGGAACTATGTTTCTGGGGGAAAGGGGAAATAGTTGAATACTTGGAGAAAAATCCACAGGGCTCGAGGGAAAAGAGGTTTACCTTTCTGTAAATGCAGGGACTCTAACAGGGGGAGGAGTGGCAAATCCCAGAGTGGGGAAATATTCTGAGGTCCTAGTTTTAAACCACGGTGAAACCTTAGGGGAAACAAGAGTGAAAAATATTTCTCCTTCCAAACCAAAATTAGGAGGGGAGAAATCAACAGGAACACTCCCAAAATTTAGGCTTTTAGAATCTCCAACAGATGGAATAATAGGAGAATGAGAAGAAAATACTGGAGTTTCCAAAGAAGGATTATAAACATTACCAAATATATCAGGCATAGCAGCTGAAGTACCTTCCTGAGGGGTCTTTTCGTTTATGATAATCCTTTCTGGGTCAGATTCAAGTGTTGCTAGAGGCAATTGTGGATTGGACCTCATGTGTCTACCTCTGGAAGCCACAACTGAAACAGTGGAGTCGCCAGGTGCAAGATACAATATTCAATGGTTCTGATATCTTATGCACCTTCAGAATCATAAGCTCTTTGTCATTCTATCCCAGGGAAAAGTCTTCAATTTTTTCCATGACAGTGGCTCCATGAATGTTATCACTGGAAGTCACCTTTAGATTGCGTTAAAGGTAAGCCCAGTACCCATCAATTTATATGTCACAATGAATAAGTTTAACGAGGTCAAATGGGCGTAGACTCGAGATGATATCGCTTTAACTCATAAAACTGAACTGGTATGCATAGGCAGGTGAGGTCTTGATTCAACTTCAGTGATTAATTTGTAGTATAGGTGAGTAGGAGGAAGAATTAGTGAGGAGAATGTAAAGTTCCGCTATGGACATCCGGTCTTCCAGCAGCCTAAGGAGGAAAAAATCAGAAAACAAGATCCTCTTGGATTCAAAGTTTCAGGAAATTGAAGACGCTATAACAGGACTGAGATTAAACATACATCACAATACATTTAAACTATCCATGTGAATCCTTCAATCATGGACACTTCATCATTAGAGGTAAAAGAGATGGAACATAAAGCTGACTTAGATCGAATAAGAAGTCTCAAATCTAATTACATAACCAGAGAACCATAGCTTCATTAAAACTTTACAATACGAGAGCCTAGCTCAACCATCGACCTTAACAAAATATAAAAATGATCTACTTATGCTCACAAGTGACTACGACCACCAGAGGAGTGATCGAGCCAATTCTTTCAATGATTTACATCTACATGCTCTCTGGAGGACTGTGCATACAGTCTCCTATCAGACACGAGATCTGTCAGATGCTAGTGTGCATCAGTAGGGACCTGACTCACTAAAAGTCATGGATCCATTCTATATTTCCATTTATGGGGGGGAGACGATGTTTCAACCACCACCCTCTGCTTTCATTAACTATCTGCATTGGGATTAGGATGGGGCCTGAGTCAAATTGGCACCTTGAAAACGTGTTGGCCGCACTCTTCTCTTTGCCACCTAGATCTTTGTTGGATGCTTATGGAGAAAGTCGGTAGACGGACATGGACGTTGATGACGGGGAATAGTCGAGGCGACTGGTGCAGACTGGCAGACTACAACACATGCTAGGTGGCCATGCAGAAGGATGCGACGGTAGAATGGTGACTAGGAAAGCATGGGTGCCAACATGCGGGATTTGATGTGTAAAGGGGCGAGGGTGATGTGGCACAGGGAGAATACATGGAGGTAGAGGGGTGCGAGTGGTTAGACGGGACATGACCACATGTCGAAGGTGACATGGAGGGGAAGTGGAAGACACGTGCCAGGATAAGAGAGGGGATATGTGACAGTGGGAAGGAGACATGAGCATTGGTGATGTGAGTGGAGGGCAAGTGGCGACAGGAGTGATGGTGGTAATGGTAGGCGGT
>ML812134.1:91806-108189 GCA_009831015.1 Picea engelmannii
ATATCCTCCTTAATCAATGGCTAAAACAAGTTTCTCTAGCATGGGGACATATAGCAAGGACCTACTTGTGTGCTTGCTACCTAGGGTTTCAAGATTAAGCAATATAATAGCAATACAATAACAAATGTAAGAGATTTAACCTACAACCATTCATTCAAGAAGTTTTGCATGAAAAATACACTTACAAATCATGAAGAATGCTCATCATACCCTAGTTGTAAACCTTCCAATGAGAGAAACACCGTAATATGCCAAGAAAATCCTCCAAACAAGAGTTGTGCCTCACTTCCAAGAGCCAAAATACCAAGACAAAAGACAAAAGTAGATCTCTCACAAGAGAGTGAGTTATGTTATGTTCAAAATGAGGTCCAACATCCTCTATTTATATCAATCTTATGACCTTTAATTTTAAAAATAGGTCATTAAAAACAGCCGACAAGGCTGACTAACAATTTTACACTGTTTTTACATTAATCTGCTAAAAAAATGTCATAAAATGCGCTGAAAGGGGGACGTCAAGCACTTCTAAGGGAGACGTTGACCCTTTTTGGGCAAGAACAACATCCAGAAAACCAAATGTTGGCCCTTCTAGGGATCCTCCAAGCTGCCACACATGCCAAATGACCTCAGCACCCTGCCACATGCTCCAGACAACGTCCAGCTCTCTCAGGTGACGTCCTGTCCATCAGAAGCAAACGTCCCATCTGCAATGGGTGATCCCCCCTAGGCCGGGCTCTGCCAAAGTGTCCTGAGTGGAACGTCCTTCTTCCTTCTCGTGCAATGGCTCATCACAACGCTGTCATGTCTCTGCCATCCCAGCAACCATCTGATGGGCTCTTCATCCCCATGGAGGTCCGAACTAATCATATCCCCATGTGTACCGGTCCACTGGTACCTGTCCGTCGGGCATGGTCCTGCACATCAAAAACTACGCCCTCCATGGGCTCATCAGTCCTCGGGATCATAGCAATGTCAATCATGTCTCATCATTAAATTTATCAAATACATGCATGAAATCCCTAGCATATCATCTAAGAGCTCAAAGACATTACACATATCTACTATACAAAGTTGAAGAAACAAACAGGACAACCTATTGGGCTAATATCCACAAGAAAAGGAAAGTTTCCACAGAGGATCATTCAAGCCATTTTCATGAAGTGATATGGTTTAGGGATGTCCAGTCATAGTAAGACCAAGGGCATGTGTTGTCCGTGGGTGCCTTTGTAGTAGGCGAGCTATACCCGTCATGGATGCACTTTTTCCAAGCCCCTTTATTGCCTTTATTTTTCATTTATTGCTTTTCTTTTTTTTGTACTTCAAGGTCTGATCAGAGGACACTGCCTTGGCGTGGTGACCAGAGCTGACAGTGTTACCCACTGGTATCTTCACAGAAATGATAAGGCTTTCTCGTGATGAGACCCCCTTTCCCTTGGCCATGCAACCAAAGGTCATTGCCCTGGTGTGGTGACCAGATAATGGCAATGTCATACTGCTGGATACCTATGAACATAATGGGTTGGCTCGTGATGAGACCTCCCATCCTCTTGGTTAGGTCTTGTTTTTTTATTATTTTTCTTAGGGTCCCTTTAGTTTCTTATCAAGAGGCCTTTTATTGCCTTCTCGGGGATCCCTGGGCAAAGCATCTCTAGGTTTCATTTCCTATGGCTTTTTATCTTTTACCAGCTGCTTTTACCCCCTGGGCCTTTAGCCCCTTCTTCCCACAGGACAAAGTGTAACCCTCAAAAGGTCATCTTAATGGCCGGACTAGGGGAATGGGATGGATGGATGGGAGATAAGATGTAAAATGATAGAATGGTGGGAGCGGATGATGGCTCTGCAAATCCCCCCTGGTGGCTAACCAAAACCCATGAATACAAGCTTGCTAGGTCACCCCGTAAATCCCCCCAACCATAGTCAAGTGGATTAGTGTAAGATCCAAGCAGTTATCAGAAATGTAAGGAACCTGATGCATATATAAGAAGGTTATAACAATCAAACATGACACATACCATGATACCTTGGACCAATTACCTCATGGAGCAAGAGTCCTCTCTAATGCAAGTCCAAGCCGATGGTAATGGAAGCTGCTGCTGCTAACAGGACAAGTCTGGCGAAGAAGAAGAAGGATGGGCCCTCCAGGGCCATTGCTCAGGTCGATCCTGCTCTTGGTACTTCATGTCTAGGACCTGTGGGCCTCGAGACATGATCTCCTAGTTATCCCTAGAAAACGGGGATAACAGGCTTAATACTTGTAACTCAATCTTTCATCTCATAATACAAGTAATACTTTGTGAGTGTTGAATATCTTAATCATTGTGGAACTTCTAAATCTTCTAAGTATCCATGTGAATGTTGATAATGAACTGAATGTGTTGATGATGCTAATGTTTTGCGCTTCTTATATCCTGCACATACATTTAAAACGTGGTTAGCGTGCTACATTGTACCATTGTATCTTAGCATTCTTTATTGTAAGTACTTGTATCTAGTATTCTTTGTGATTAATTATTCTTTTGTAAACCTTGTAATCATATTGTAACGAAACACCCTAACATCTAGTTGACCCCTTGCCCAACCTTAGGCACTAGTCTTAGTTGACCTAGGGAAAGGCTTGCTTGACATAACTAACCCTTGCATCTTGCATTGTTGCCTTAACATCATAGGATAGATTCCCCCTAACCTTAACGAATTAAAATCAACTCCTAGAACTTAAACTCTAAATCTTATCTAGAAACTAGGGACTACCCCCCTTGGCTTCCCTAGG
Organism: Picea engelmannii; assembly: GCA_009831015.1. Lineage (NCBI taxonomy): Eukaryota > Viridiplantae > Streptophyta > Pinopsida > Pinales > Pinaceae > Picea > Picea engelmannii. The sequence continues at coordinate 94,574 of ML812134.1, forward strand.
AGTGAGCCTGGACGAAAGAGGTTCAAGTCAAAGTGACAGTGTGGCCTTTGAACCTAGGCATTGTGCCTTCAAGGACACACTAAGTGAGTCGGACTTAGCTCACGTTTGCAAGTGTGTATAAGGACGGCAACAGGCCCTGGATTCAAAACCGCACACATTCCTATAAGGTCGTGTAGCCTTTAGGCCTAGTTGCTCCATGACCTTCAAAGACATCATTTTTGCACGTGCTCCTGAGTCAAGCATACAGTTATTGAGAGTCGAGACATTTTTTATTCATTAGCAATGACATAAGGAATGGTGGGTGTCCATCATATTGAACCCTAAAATGGTCTGCTTGTAACATAATGAGAGGGTCTATCGGTTCATTCAACACATTAAAATACTTTTTCAAACCTTTATTTCATGGATGGAACCTTGATAACTTCCTTCAATGGGATGCTTACATGCATTTTGGCTAATGCACCTTCCAAGTCAAAATTTAAGTCAATCTTCTCAGTCTTAGAAGAAGTTTTAGGAAGGAGTATATTCATAGGTGGAGGTTTTGGTTGTGAAGCTGTAGGTCCAGTAGAGAGACGTTGGTTCATTCGTTTTTGTCTAGTATATACATGGAATTCCTGTTTTTTCAACTTCTCTCTTGACTCTTGATCAAGTTTATTGATCACCTCCATCCTAGCCCTCCTGGCTTCTTCTTTTATGCCTTCTTCATGTTCTTCAAGTGTGATATTAAGGCAACATTGTGGCTCCTCAATGGTATGGTTAATAATATTTACTTGATCATGTTCACCATTATTTAGAGGGCATTCATGCTCCCAATGTGATTCTCTACACCTAAAGCACCATGGGTTCTCTTCAACCACGTTTGTGGTGGCTAAAGTATTAGGGACCTCTTGATCGTTCTTAGTCTTGAAACCTTGACTACCCCTTTGGAATTGCCCTCCACAAGATCTCCAAATTGTGTGTAACTATAGAAGAAACTACCACTGTACCCTAAGTAGAATCTTCCCTCGTTTTAGTGATGGAAGAGGTCCACCACAAGGGAGGCTTCCTTGATGACCTCAAGGGATCGAATAGCAAGAGATAACCAAGCCTACCACCTCCTATTTTGATCACCTATCAGTTAGGTCTAGGTCTAGGAAAAAAAAAAAAAGTTGCAAGGTGATTGTTGTACCTTCCCGAAACAATGAACAATTTGCAGCATATATTGACAATTACGAAGCTAAAGCATGCAACAATGACCTCTTTAGACACTAGACAAGTAAAATTGTTATGGCTATAGCAAATTACAACAGTAAACAATTATATGACAGTAATAAAATATTTGCAACAGCAACAAGAAATAATGCTCAGAAACACAACAATTGATCATAAAAACTAAGCATTAAATCAATAGATTATTATCCAATTGCTATAGATAGTTTCTAAACAAATTAAGCCACTTTTAAATAGGTGTATACAGAAATCTAATGTAATTTGCAATGGCTGTAGCAAACGTTTATGGCAAACGTTTATGACAATAGCAATACAAAATTGAAGTTTGTTATAATTAGGATTAGAAATGCTAGTAGAATACTTGAGAGATTTAGAATATTGGTTTTAGCAACTACTTTAGCCCCAATTTCACTCCTAGATCAGTGTCATTGTCCTTTTTATGGCCTATGGAGTCTCAAATGCATTGAAATTGGGGACCAAATTAATTAACTAATAAACATATTAGTACATAAATCACTTGAGACAAACAACATACACTTCAGACAAACAACATACTCAAAACATGTACAATCGAGAAAAAAAAAAGGTTATTCCAGTACAAATATGTAACAACTAGAAATTGAAAAAAACATTTCTCAACAATAATTTACAAAAATGGACATTATCTAATTAGGACTTCTAAAAATAAATACAAATTATATCTTCATATACAAGTCAAACAGAAAAAAGAAATTACCTTTGTACAGTTTAGACAGTATGTACATGACAACAGCAGCCTCTATGATGTTCCTTTTACTCATCCCAAAATCATCTTCCTCTTCTCTTCCGTCTGCAACATTAATAAATGCATATGCTCCATACATTTCAGACGTGAGATAGGTATAGCCATATTGCTCCATTTCAACATTGGGACCATTCTTGATATTGTTTTCATAAAACTCCCTATTTGGGAAAAGACTTATCGATGGATGCATGCGATATTGTATATTTAGAAGATGGACTGGGTGTCCAAGTCTCTCCAATCTTTCAAAGAGGCTTCTTCCATAGTTCACGTTCTCTGCAAGCTGATGAACCAATCGTAGCATGGACTTAGAAACTTTACAAGAACTAGTGGCAAATTTAAATCGAGAAAAGACCTTCAGAAAATCCACTGAAAACAAACCTTACTGATTACTGTTGCAGGTAGCTGCTTTGGATCTCCTATCAGAAATGCATGTGTTACACCTGCGATTTGTAGTGCAATTGTAGATTCAGCCTCATTGAGCTGGGCTGCCTCGTCAATAATCAAACAGTCAAATGGTGATGCCAAGCTCATGTAACTCTTCCCAGAAGATGATACAGTTGAAAATACCACCTTAGCACGTGACAAACAAAGTGCCAAAATATCTTTGTTGGGGAGTGTTCTTTCACAATGTAATTCTCTTTTTAAGAAATGCATACATTCATTTCTCCTGGAGCAAAGGGCTTCTTTTAAGAGTTTCTTATTGTTAATCACACTCTCTCTAAAATTCTCTGTGCACTTTGATGCTTCTTTACAGATTTCTCCATGACCAGAAAAACATTCTCGAAGGGTTTTGTCCTCAAATGCATTTTCCTGAATTAGATTTACAAAATCCTCAACAACTTCAGTCAGACAATCCAAGTCCTGTTTCTCTGAGATTGATCCTGGATAATCATTCCATAAAATTTGTGCACGCTTAGGAAAGTCTGAGGCTAATATTTTCAACCTCTCTCTGACGAACTGTAGAAAATTAATTGCATTCTCCTGCTGTGCTGTTTCTTGAGAAACTTCATATTGTGAAATTGCCGATTCAAGAAAATCAAGAAGATATGTCACAATCTTCCTCCATCCTGTCATTGGCCGACAACAATCTTTCAGACGATTTACTCGTTTTTCAAGAAAAATATTCCCTAGAGGACCTTCAACATCCAAGCGCTCCTCATTTCCAACTAGTACAAGGTCACTTGAGGTCACAATACAGCGAAAATCATCTGTATTGGGGCACTGATCTGATGGACTTGTAACTAACTTCAGGAACCTCATTGCGATTTCTGATATTGCAGCATTCGTTGGTGCACACACAAGTACTTTGTACTTCCGATGGAGTAAAACGGAAAGAAGTGAAACCAGCATTGAGGTCTTCCCTGATCCAGGGGGACCTTGGATCAGCTTTATACATGGATGATATTTCTTTTCAACAGCATTCACTGCAGCAACTATAGCAGATGTCTGAGAAACATTCAACTTGTGGGACTCAAAATGCCTGTTTCTCAATCTTTCTGTATCATCTTCATTTTCTTCGACAAAGGCTTCATTAGAGTCCTGCAAAACCTAGTCAGGTTAGACATCATTTCCTGGCTTGTCCACTCAATCAATTACATTTCAGTTCACTCCAAACCAATTGACCAAAAATAAATATTTAAAGTCCTATAAAGGCCTGAAACATTTAAAGTGCATACTTCTCTACTGTAGTATACTGCCTTGGCAAGAACAGCACAATTTGTTTTTTCATCGGCCAAGTCAGTAAACAAAGCTCTCCAGATCCGCAAATTTGTAGACAGATGACCAAGATAAATAGCAAAACATTTATCTTCCGTGTTGCTATTTTGGGAGCAAAATGGATGCATATCTGGAACATATGCTTTCACCTCCAATATATTGCTATCTTCATTCTCACCATCTGTATCTTTATATTGACACTCCGCTCTACTTACTACAGCTAGCATGCAGTAACGAAGGTCTTCCACACATTGAGGTACTCTTGGCGAGAGTATAAGAATATCCTTTGGTTTGAGCATTAAATTTTGTTTTCCCTTCCTCTCTCCCATATCGTATTCTTTGTCAATCAGCATTTTGTATACCACCTCTGCACCTTTAGATGGCTGTATTTTTTCTGGAAAGTCTACCGCTGCATATGGAGCTTCAGAGATGGATTTAAGCGTATTGTGGAGTTTGGCCCTCGTTTCTTCTATGAGAGGTGATCTAAAAGAGTCAAGGTACTCCACTACGGACTCAAACCTCTCTGGGATATATTTAACCTGGAAGGGCCATCAAAGAGATTTGTATAAAAATTTCAGCTTTGTATCATAAAATTTGCGAAATGAAAGTACTTCAAGCACTAGGATTGACTCTATGAACCAAACTTTAGAAAGCTTGTGGAGTATCGTGGCAACTATTCTGCACAATTGAAGTATCTCAAGCCCACTCTATGCAACAAACTTTAGAAAGTTCGTGGAATATCATGGCAACTGTAGTGCAAAATTAAAGTATCTAGAGCTCACCAACAGCAGCAGAAAGTACTTTAACTAGTAAAGAAAGAGCATCATCACCGATCGTATCATCAAAAGACTTTGGAGAAGTGTGAAAACATGGCTAGCAGGCCATGGTAATCTTAAGCCCAACAAACTACACCATTGGAATTTAGCAGTAAAAATATTCTTCAATACCTTTAATTTACTCGAGGTTCAACCTGCTATTTATTATTTCAACGCTGGAAGGGAAGCAGGTGTATAGAAGAAGCATTACATCACTAGACTAACATAGCTAACAATTAATCATTGTGCATATGAAGATTCTGTTAAGGGAATAAATAAGAAATATTGGCATTATGCTATGGCCCAAAATAACAGGATATCTATAAATACAGAGATAGCTTTGTGCAACTGGAATGTACTGATAGCCTAAATCTACAAAAAAAAAAAGGATATAATTTGTTATACCCATATTGAAGTCAGGTATTTGACTATCATATAACAGGGGTAAACCGTAAAATGTCCGTCATTTTCTAATAAAGGACAGCTGACAGTTTCTCAGGAAGGGCGAAGAACAGCTATTGTAAAACCCTAGAGAAGAGAAAACTGGATTGAATTTTGATGGAGCAGCTAAAGGTAATACAGGTGCTGTGGATATTGGAGGAGTTACTTCAAATCATAATGGAGCTATTGTTTCAAACTATATGCAGTCTCTTGGCTCAAATATGAACAATCAAGCAGAAATTTTAGCTTTAATTTATGTCATAAATGCCTGAATGAACTTAGGATATAAATCCATTGATCAAGAGTCAAGACTAGCAAGTCACTATCTCATTGATCAACATGATCAACGATCAATCATCACTACTGCTAGAAGTAGAAATGGCATGGGCATCCTCGCCCTCGACATCATCATCTGATTCGGACTCGGCCTCAGACTCATCACCATCAGGGACATTTGTGATTACACACTCTGAAGCTACACTAGCTATAGTAGTATGAGTACGACCACGACAAGGCACACGAGGTATACGACAACGACTACGTCTGCCTGCAAATCCACTAGAGCCTGCCATGTTTGACACTGGAATCGGACCACGAGGCCCTAATAGTGGATCTGCATCCATCTGAGCCCGCCCTACTAACTCCATCTCCAAATCATGGTCAACATCAAACTCTGGTGGGTGAGTCTCCGCTACCCAATTTGAAGTTGGATCAACATCATCCAACACAATAGGATCTGTATCGGGTCTTTTGTTCAACAATTGGTTGCGCCTGAGCCAAAGGTTGTACTGCAGAAGACTAGATCATTTAACCATTTGTGTTCTAAGTAGTTTCTCTTCTTCGTGTGAATCCTCTCAAAGACAGATCAATTGCACTGACACCTAGAAGCACTGCAAGTTTGACTCAACACTCTAATTGCAAACTTTTGCAATTGAGGACAATGGCTGCCAAATGACTTCCACCAGTTTGCTGCAAAAAACATAGTTAGTCGAGTTAGTTCCTTGAAGTAATAAAATATAAAGTATATAAAATTTAAACACTTGAACTTTAAACTCTGGAATTGTTACCTGGCTCATCCACATCCCTTGCAATCTTTGCTAGGTTCTTGTCGAAGGTACCTGTGGCTCTAGTGAAACAAGTGTTCTGTCGGTGTATCTCCAACTGATCACTCTCAGAAGGGACCATGCGCTCAAGGCAATCAATCAAGCCATCTCTAACCTCCCCAGTCACATCTTCTCCAAGCTATGCTCTGTAACGATATCTTAGGTTCAAGAAATACCCAGCTGCATGTATAGGGCGATGGAGTTGATTGTTCCATCTACGATCAATGATGTCCCAAATAGGCCCATACTTGGACACTCTATCCTTATATGTTACCCTTATTTTCTCCTTTGCCTGATCCATAGCCTCGTAAATGTAACCCATGGCCAATTTTTCCCCATCCACTAGCCGCAACACCTTAACAAGTGGCTCGGCAATTTTCACAATTTTTGCTGCCTTTTTCCAAAATCTGGGATCATTAACTTTTTTTTTGGTGTCTTGGCCATCTGATCTGCGGGCCCACTGAGATTCATTCCATTCATCAGATGCAAACATCTTTTGCAAGTTACTTGATTGGGAAGCCATAGATTGCAATGTCAAGAAGTGAGTTGCAAATCTAGTGATGGCAGGCCTAAGAAGTTCTCTTTTCCTTGTGTTTTGCCTCATCAAGCTCAAAACCCATGAGTGGTTGTAGATGTACTTTGTGATGCTTTTGGCATGCTCTATAGTGTTTTTGATCCATTCTTGTTTGCCAATGTCCTCAAGCATGAGGCCTATGCAATGTGCAGCACATGGGGTCAAAAATATGGTTTTGTGTTTCTCCTCTAACATCTTCCCAGCAAGAACATAGTTAGAGGCATTATTTGTGATGACCTGAACAACATTCTCCACCCCCACCTCCATAACAACCTCATCTAATAGCTTAAACAACAAGTTTGCATCTTTGACCCTATCAGATGCATCAACTGATCTCAAAAACATGGTTCCTTATGGGCAAGAGACAAAGAAATTTATGATAGTACGGTTCCTTCCATCACTCCATCCATCTGACATGATGGTACATCCTGTTTTGGCCCATGATACTTTGAAATCTCTCAAGTATTTTTCAATGGATTCGACCTCTTTTTGCAAAAGAGATCCCCTCAAATCATGCATACTAGGGCCTTTGAAGCCCCTCCCAAAAGCAATAATGGAATCCCACATAGGTTGGTAATATGGTGAGAGGGCAGCATTGAAGGGGATATCAGCATGATACCACCATCTAGCTATATACTCATGAGAAATCTCTCTATATTGTTTCTTCCAATGGTCATCTAAGGTGGGATGATATTGAGTGGGTTGAACATGAACTTGAGAAACATTGGCATTGTTAGAGCCAGAAGTGGGAGGAAGTGTGAAATAACTTTGAATGGTATTCCTCTTCTTACTTTTAGGCGGATTCATGGTATTTTCACTATCAAGGGGAGGAGGAACATAATGAAAGGGGTCCCTATTTCTAACATCGGTAGAATGAAGAGATGGAGAGTCCTCATAATCAAAAGTGGGGTTGGCTGCCCTCATTTGTACTACATCCCTCTTCCTCCCTATTTCAGCCTGTATAGCTTTTTCCCTAGCCTTATCTTGTTGGTAGTCATTAAGTACTTTTTGCATCTCTTCTCAAATAGGCCCAATAACATCCAATGGTTCCTCACATGATTTAACTTGGCCTCTAACACCAGCTAAGTGTTCTTTCAACCTACGAATGCCCACCCCCCCCACCCCCCGCTGCCTTGATGCATTTTTGACAATACTTGCAATACATTAGACCTTCAATCACCTCAGCATGAACCCATGCGGCATCTCTAGTTTTTGGGGCCATTGTAAATTTGTAAATGCAAACTCAAAAGGCTAAATCAAAGGTGGAATTTGCACAATGCAAGCAATCTGAAAATTCAACGAAGGAACCTTGTCTTAGACTCTTACAAGTTTCAAACTTTCAAACATTCAACAATCAAGATTCAACTTTCAAGATGGAAAAAAATGAGTGGAAAATGTTTAACATACCTCTAGAGTCTCCTCCAAACTCCTCCAAACTTGACGATGAACTATAGCCTCCTAGTTGAGATGCCAAATCCACCACAAACTGCCCAAAACACTTGCCCAATAAGCTCCTCAATGCTGCTCTTCAAGAATCAATGCTGCTCCAAAACCCAAATGCTCCCAAATGATGAATGAGAGAGGTGTAAGGTACTTAGAGGGGGTTGTTGTGTCTTTATAGGTTGTTTTTAGGGTTTAGAGGGGGTAAGGGGTTTCATAAACAAACAAAAAAAATATCATTTCCATGTCCGCGGGCGTGCTTGAGGAAAACCAGACCGAACTGGTCGGTTTATGACGAAACCGGTCAGTTTATGATAGAATTGGTTGGTTTGGTACCGAACCGGTCAGTTCAGTTTTTGTCCCAGTTCGAACCAATCCGTCTGCTAACCGATCAAACCGACCGGTTCCGGTTTCGGTTTGATGGTTTTTAAAACACTGGTTATGATATCATGGGCCAGCAGGAAACAGAACTCTGTTGCACTTAGCACTGCAGAAGCATAATATATCATAGCATGTGAAGCATGTACTGAAGCAATATGGATGAGGAAGTTGATTTCTGGACTATTTGATCAGGTAACATATTTGACCGTAATATACTGTGACAATCAAAGTTGTATGAATATATAAGAACACCCAGTGTTTCATGACCGGTCGAAACATATTGAGATAAAATACTACTTTATTCGTGATAAAGTCCAGGAAGGAGAAGTGAAAATCCAGTATATCTCCACAGATGAGCAAGTAGCAGATATTTTGACAAAGCCTCTGTCCAAAATAAAGTTTGCATACTTAAGGGACAAGATGGGGCTCATGGAGATAACTCCCTTAGTTGAAAGGGAAGAGATGGCTCCTCAAGTTGGGAGGGAGCACTAATATGTTATTGATGTATGGGAAGTCATTTTTCAGTTTGGAAAATGGTCCAGGTTGGGCAGTCACTTTCTAGTCCAAAACGTGGTCCAAGATTTTTGATAGACAGTCATTTTCCAGTTCAGAAAATGGTCCAGAACAGACAGTATTTTTCGTAACGAAAATGGTTTGACAGATTGTTGAGGTACCAGAGACAACGATTCCCCTTGTGGTTAGTGTGTGGGGGAATGGTCTAGAACAGTCATTCTCCTTGGCAGTCACTTTGAGAAGTGGTCAAGCAGAATGGTTCACCTCTCCGGGCAGTCATTCTTTCGAAGTTCAAAGTTGTGAGCAGTTTCGAAGAATGGTCTGATGTAGGAGGTTGGTGCAGGACAATCATTTCCATAGGAAATGGTCTGAACAGTCATTCCCTAGGGAAGACTCATTCTTTCCAAGTTGCACTATGAATAGTGACGGAAGAATGGCCCAGTTAGGTTGAATGGTCCAGGCTCAACAATCAAGGACAATCATTCCCTAGGGCAGACTCATTCTCTCCAAGTTGCACTGTGAATAGTGTCGGAAGAATGGCCCAATTAGGTTGAATGGTCCAACAATCAAGGACCATTATTCTTCTATGCTTGGGACGAATAGTCCAGATAGCCCATGTCTGATGTTTAACTTTCTAAAGGGCAGATGCTCTTCCAGAGCTCACAGATGTGAGTGGAAGAATGGCCCAGATGACTCAGTTTGTATCATGGTATTGTTTATGCAGATTGATATCTGATGATATGATTGTTGTAGAAATTGTATGTCTTTGGACAGTAGTTGTATGCTATTGTGGTGGATGTGATCCACTAGTAGTGACTGTGTGTCACTGGTTAGTAGTAGTATGATACTAGGAGTGATTGTGTATTGTTATCCCCATTTTGTGGATAACTAAGGAAATTATGTCTCGAGGCGTTGCAGATATGGAGTACCGAGAAGTCTACGTGACCAGCAATACCCTTTTGCACAGTTGGAAAGCCCACTCACCACCACAAATGGTCACAGATTTGCAGATGGCATACACCACATCGGCTGGCTTCCGGAAGGCAGTGGGCCTTGCTCCATGAGGTACAAGTCAGTATTATGGTGAGCATCATTTCAATATTTAAGCCATTTGAGTATGTTGTATCTTAAATTGCTCTATATTTCATGATATATGCTTGGACATTATGTATTTTTCCCTACTTCAGCTTGGTGGTTGACATTGTGCCCTAGTAAGTGGTCTTCCTTGGGGATGGATTTGCTACTATGAACTCCCTTAAAAAGCCATCGTACTGTTCTCGACCATACTTACCACTTTCCATCATTATTTCCCTCCATTTCCTTATCTCTTGGAATTTTAGGGTGTATTGACCCAAGAAGAGGTTGTCCCTCATTCTATGGGAAGAAGGGGCTGAAGGCCCAGAGGGATTGATGTTGGGTAAAGATAAAATCCTTGTATGAACCTTCCAGATGCTTCTCCCAGGAATCACCCAAGAAAGCAGTGAAACACTTATGTTTGAGTAAAGGGGACCCACAATATAATAAAGAATGCTTAAAAGGTTAGTTGAAGGATAGGAGATCTCATCACGAACCAACATATCACATCCATGAATATCTAGTGGTATGACATTGCCATCATCTAGTCACCAAACCAGGGTAATGGCTCTCAATTGCATGGATAAGAGAAAGGGGGTCTCACCACGAGCCAACCTTCTCATTTCCACTAGGTGTTTGTGGGTGACATTGCCATTATCTGGTCACCACACCAGGGCAATGACCTTCAACCTCTCCTTAAAATTATGAAAGAATAAAAGAATGGCAATTAATGGGATTGAAAAAAGTGCATTGCGGACGAACATAGCACACACCCTCTACAAAGGCACCCATGAATGAGACACTATGTCATGAGCCCTATGCCCATTGAGTCTTGACCCCAACCACTTCATCCACTTTGCATGAATTGGAGAGGGATCTCTTGGAAACTCTCCTTGACCTAGGGAAAGATCTACCTAATAGGACACCTCGTCAACCCTCCCGTATTCAAGCTTGTCAAGTCGCATAGTGTCTTTGAGAAATTAATTGTTTGACATAGTGATCTTTGATGCACATGCTTTTGTGGCTCATTTATTGATTGGATTCACTTATCATGATGTTATGACTTGAGATCCTTGGAGGGCGTGCTTGTTTGTCTTTGCAGGAACTAGCAGGTGGAATTACGGTTTGTTTGAATGGTTTATTTGTGCTCAAGACCATTGCCTTTAATACCTCCCTAGCTGGGAGGGAGTGTTGATAATTATGGTAGCTGTGGAAGGTATTAACCTATACTTGTAACCTTTGATAAGACTAAAATATTCTAGGAAGCAAGAAAAACCCTAAAACATTGGATAATAACCCTAGAAGGCAAGTCAGCTGAAGAGAATAATTATTATTGAGTTATTAGCCTCCAAGAAGAGAAGTCAACCCACTTGGGTGAGTTGGAGCAGTATAAATAAAGGGCGTTAGAGCTCATTTGGTCTCACTCATTCACAAATGTATAAGGACAAGTGGTGCGCATGACTGGTGGAGAATTGCAACTGTTGCAGTAGTGACTTAGTCTTGGGTTATGGTTTTGACTTTTTGTTTTGTCTTTGGCTGTTGTTGCTTGGTACGCTAGCCTTGGAGAGATGTACGCTACCTTGGTTGACTATTGGTCTGCTTCCAGAATTATTCTGTCTGTCAAGGTTAAAGGTGCTCAGGGGTGGCCTTTGTGCCTATGGTTGGGTGACAATATTGCTATATTGTATATGGTGAAAACAAGCACATCTCTTATATTCTAACACCCTACTCACATGCTCCACATCCTCACAAGTGTACAAATGATGATGTGGAAACTTTGTCACGCTATCCAATGCAATGCAACATCCCAATGAAAGTACACATATCCCCATGTAGATACACAAATACCAATGTAGTGTCACAGTGTCCAATGAAAATATACAAGTCCATATACATAAATCCCAAGGTAGTATCACAGATCCCAATGCAATGTCATGGATCCCAAAGCAAGTACACAAATATCGAGTCAATGTCACGAATCCCAAGGAATATATGCGACATCCAATGTAAGTACATGGATCCCAATGCAAGGCGTCCACTCATAGTGATGAGTCAAGGTCCATTATACAAGTCATTTAGTAGTTCACAACAAGCGATCTCTTCTAGCAACATTATACATTAGTTTAATTTTATAATTTGCTTAAATTTTACCATGGTGGGACAACCTTAACCTCTATTACATGCGACGAATTCTAAAATCAAGAGGTATTTAATAGATCACTAACTTCGAAGTACGTGCTAAGATGGATGATATGTGAAAGGGGTAAAAGGGACTCCATGTATTAACCCTCATAGTCATCTATGATGGTATAGAGGTCTTCTTGTACTACCTTTCAAGAGCTAGAAGTCCCTTCATTTGTTTCGCATGTGAGCCTTTAAGATGGAGCATTTAGCTTTGAATTACCATGTCCTGCCCCTTTTTCTTTCTTTTTCTTTCATTTTCATAGTCCCTTTCTTTAGATATGCATTATTAAGCATGAGACTAGGGGCACACCATCACAAAATCACAAGGTCGTAAAGCCTTCTCTAATACCATGGTAAAGTAATTTCATAAAAAGAATAAGACACACAATGAGTTTTTCAATAAAATACACACAATTATGCAACATATTAGTATTTTGTAATACAAGTAATAATAATAATAATCTAATTTTAAGGTCAGTGCCAAGCCAAACACCAAATTGGTGTATGAGACCCCCTTGTTTGTGAGACAAGGGACCCCCTCCACCCAAGGATTTGACTGGTAAAGTCTACGAAATTATACATACCCTACCCCCTGTTGCCGTCCTAATACACACTTGCAAACGTGAGCAAAGTCCAGCTCACTTAGTGTGTCCTTGGAGGCACAATGCCTAGGTTCTCAGTCCACACTGTCACCTTGACTGGAACCTCTTCCTTCTAGGCTTACTCCTAGGGAAGCCAAGGGGGGTAGACCCTAGTTACTAGATTGGATTAAACGTTTATGTTCTAGGAGTTGGTTTTAATTGGTTAAAGGCTAAGGGGGAAAACTAGCCTAAGATGCTAAGGCAGCAAATGCAAAGCGCAAGTCTATCTATATGTCAATCAGCCCTTTCCCTAAGTCAACTAAGACTAGTGCCTAAGGTTGGGCAATGGGATCAACTAAGTTTAAGGGTGGTTCAATTACAAAAGTTTTACAAGTGAAGTGACTTGGAACTACCCCAAACCAAAGATTACAAATATTTTCAAAAGAATGAAAGATGTACAATAATTACACAAGATACAAATAAATACAAAGATACAAGAAAATGAAAGTGAGATCAACACATGAGACAAGCATGCCCCAATAGCACTTACTCTATTGGATCGCCTTCACTGGCAACCATAAAAAGCACTCAAGACTCAAGAAGGTGATGCTTCCCCAAGTGGGATACTCAACCCCTTCTTGAATCACACCACAAAAGGAATGAAACAAGATATAACAATGTTTAACTCAATTGCTCAATAAGACATGAAACATTAAAGACATCAACCATGTAGTTGCAATAAAGATGAAGAGCATGAAATTATTATCAATGTGTGTTCCTAAGCATACATCTAAGTCCCCC